>NJDD01000236.1:11668-26840 GCA_002245505.1 Calephelis nemesis
AATATTTTAGTATTGAGGGATACTAAAAGAAAAAACACGTATTTAATTATTTTCACTTAAGATCAACATATTAAAATTTGGATGGTGATTAAAAAGTCAGGGTATATATTCAACCAAATAATTAAGTGCAGTAAAATTGCAAAAACCAACTGCAACTAGGTATTGCATGGGGTAACAGATGGTCTCGAAATAGTCCCTCACAAATTTTGTTACATCCTAACGGTTGTTTTTGAGTGACACTTATTAATACGTTTGTGATGCATGCATGCATTTATAAGTACAACACAAAAATCACTAGTCGGATCATGATAAAACTAATATGGCACCCACCACCTCGGACTCATGAACTATCTTTCTAAAAAAATAATCATCAAAACTGGCTAGCTATTGGCAGAGTAATCGCGTAACAAACATGCAAAAAATGTAGTCGAATTGAGAATCTTCTTCTTTTTTGGAGTCGGTTAAAAGAGGTTAAACCATGGTATAATTCTTAATCTGACACGCCTGAGTTACTGTAAAAATCCCCTTTTGGGCTCCCCTACTATTAGACTTTCAAAAAGTAAACTTTCGCTTTCCAACAAAGGTGACCTTGGAGGAAAGTTTGTTTCCATCTTCTGATTAAAATTTGGATTAAATCTAAAGATTCCCTTTTCAATTATTTATCACAGTAGTGTTGTCAGATATTATTTATTGTTTAATTTTTGTATGTATTTATAAAAATGTATGTTTGTGTCGTATGCATGTGTGTGTATATATGTATATTTAAGTAAATACTGTAATAGTTGTATTTATGTATGTAGAATGACTACACTTATACAGGATGTCTGGTGAGATACCTTCAATATTTGAGGACGTGATACTATGCGAATATATATCACGAAATAAAATAACATAAAAACGAAATATTAAATAATTTCTTAGTAAACTTTGTACACAGTACACCGAGAGTCCAGTATTTAACTGCGGAATAATTGGACACCGCGCGGACACCGCGGTAGCGGGATGGAGGGCGGGGGTGGCGGCGGCGTGTCGTGTGCCGCGCCGCACGTGACGGAGTATAATATCCAAATTTCACTTATTTTTAGAGATATTTCGATAAAAAATTAAGCTTCTAATTTTTTTATATTATCAAGTTAACGAGAATCGAGTACCGAGTTTAATCGAGTACCTTTGCACCCCATTTAATTAGTCTTTCTAATAAAGTTAGGTTGACTGATAGAGAATGCCGTGTAGCATTAAGTCCACATTTTTACACTATAGTGAATTTTAAATAAATAAATAATAATAAACAAAGTCCATACGGATGTAAACCAAAGTTAATAGTCGCCTAGAACTAGTGTCCGACCGAACTATCGGTTTCGGTTTCGGTTAGTTTCGGTGAAAAATTCAAGTTTCGGTGGCGGTTTCGTTTTCGGCATAAAATTGACCGAAACTTTTGCCGAAACCGAAACTGTTTCGGTAGTTGTCGAGCGCGTTCGCCTAACTTCGTTTCGTGCAGCAACCATCGTTCGGAAATCATCGTGCTGCGATCGGCTTCGATACTGTAGCGATACAACTTAGTGCGTTACCGCCCGACACACACATTCATCGGAGGTTATGTTTTGATAGAACTGATTTCATGTATGTGTTTGTTTTATTTATGTTCTTGAATACTATAAATACCTAATTAAATATTGAAAGAACTTTGTTTTCTTGTTATAAGCAAATCTAGTGGCTTGATACAGATATTCTATATGAAATATGTGAAGTGTTAAATTACGTTAATTAAGATAGCAGTATTTATTTGAATTACATTAGTAAATGATTGTAACAAAGTAAAAATAATGTGTCTTATTTAATATACCTAAAAAAGTAGAAATATTTAAAAATGCCCCAACATTTGGGTATTAGACGGTATTTTATATATATAGTTTCGGTTTCGGCCAAAACTGATGTCACGACCGAACTTTCGTTTTCAGTTTCGGTTTCGTTCGGACACTATCTAGAACTCTAAGATAAAATGTACGAATATGACAAAACAACGCAATTATTATTATAATAGTTTAATGCTATGTGGGCTAAGCACAAACAGAATTTCATAAATGTTTTATTTATATTAACATTATATCAGACAATTTAACAGTGAATGTGTATTGCAGCAGTTTTTGGCCGACATAACGCAAAATAAACCGGTCAAGTATTTTTATAGCATAGACAGATAGATAAACATATGAACAAAGAAACTTTAGAACAGTTTGTTACTTTGCTTCAAAGCGAAACACGAAAAAGGTTTTATAAGATCAGGATATCTGCCAATAATAATTACCTATCTAAGATAAGATCGTGATATTTTAGATCAGTTGCCATGTAACTGCTGTTAGTTTTCAATAGTTAACAAAAATCTAAGACAAAAATATTTTATCAAAAGAACTCTAGAAGGCCTATCTTTATCTGTAGATGGGATATAAGTATTGGCCGTACGTTGGTTAGTACTAATTAGAGTGGTTGCAGGGATCTACAACGCAGTCTGAGTAGTTAATGAGATTATTTATTTTATCTCATAAAGCCTATTTTAATCCGGTAAAAAATATTTGATATACACTTCTCATAGAGTTAAACTCACTCATATACTATTTCTACTTTTTAATATCTGGTGCTGAGGGCGTTATCTTCATGAGAGTTCTTTTTTACAATCCGTCGTTTCACCTTGTCTTTAGTCGTAGATCAATACTTTGTATTCCTATATCTGACTCGCATTTTTATTCCAACTCTTATACCTTTCGTTTTATCAAATCACGGAAATCTCCTTCACTTCCTCTCCGAGATAGCCATTCCCTTCAGATCTTCAACAAGCGGTTATAATAATATTACTTAACATTCACATAATTTCCGACCGATTTTTGATGCGGTTTTTTTGTTAAGCTAACATGACCAGGCTGGTTATTAGCTATATTACAGGCAGGTTTAGTCAGAGATTATTGATTTTTTTGAATATTTTGTGATGAATTTGAAGCTTTTCCCCCCACTTTCTCTCGTGTTGGTCTGGGCTCCTTTGCAGAATAGACCATCTGCCTTCCAGCCAGGCAGCTTGTAAAAGACGAACATAGGCTTACCGTCTACATCGTGATATCTGACTAGCCGGTAGAGTTTCGAAGCGATTTATTCGGATTGGTACCACCTTCCTATTCCTATCGCAGTAACGTCAGTGCTTGATGTTGATGAGTTCCGATTCGGTGGATAAGGTTTCTTACTTTTGCTCGAGACATCTCCACCTCAGGCTGGCAACGCACCATTACCATCTTTGTTATCTGTAGGTGACATGAATTTCTTACCATCAGGAAATCTGTCTGGTTGTTTGCCAGGCAATATCATAAAAATAAAATAGTTTCACTATTAAATTTGACCAGACCATAGTGAAGATGATTAAGATAACTCATGCTAGGTATGTGACGTAATCATAGCAATTAGAATCGACCTTTCCGTGATGTTACAATAACGTTCACATACAGCTACTTATTGCATGCAGGGTTTCTCATACTTTCGGCTCCACGTACCCCTGTTAAAGTTTCCAGGTGACAGCGAACCCCCATAATTAACTAATTAAAGCCCCCCCCCCAAAGAAAACAATAAAATTGACTGTTAAGGAAAATAATGTTTTTATTTCAATAAAAGGTAACAATAAAGTGCTAAAAGAAATATATTTTTACTACTATTAATGTGATGGGTGTGCGCTTGTTTCTTGTTACAAATGGAGTCAATCTTAGGAGTAATTTCGGACAATTTTAACCTTAATTCTGACTCGGCATCAAGTCGATTTCTGTACTTAGTTGTCTGCCAGTCATCACACCTCCATTACGTAAATCTTGTCGCGTACCCCCTGCCGTCGAATGGCGTACCCCTTGGGGTTTGCGTACCTCACTTTGCGAAAACCTGATTATTTGCATGGATCAAAGAAATCTACAAACACTGAAAAAAAGTATGGTTCGCCTCTGTGGTCTAGCGGTTCAGTTGTTGGACTTAATAATAATATTAATAATTGTTTATTTGCCAAAAATGTGGTACTTACAGTAAGTTGTTACATATTTCCATGGTCCTGCACATTTTGTCATAGTATGACATGCAAATTTATAGTGGCAATTAGCAAATTACACGCATTTAATATGATTATTTAACTAAAAACTATAAAACTGATTCAATTGAGTGTGTCAACAGATATTTATATTTGTTAATTATTCTATTATTGTAGGTAGTTTACAAATAACCATAAACATAACAAATAATAGTGCAGCAGTCGAAATAGCCGTTATAAGTTATAACTAACGGTTTTATCTGTTGAACTTTTTGCAATCGCACTATCGTATCATTGCAATTTACTGTCTACTTGAAAATTACATCGGTACAAATAAATGAAAATATAAAAAAATGACAAATTAGATAATAATGTCAATTCTATAAATAATATTTATCGCATGTCAATAATTATGTTATTGATGTCAATTAAATCAATAATAATTATAAAAATAGTTATTACTTAATAAATTATAAATATATAGTACAATGTCAAAAAAAAAACGACTTAAAAACTAAAATATATCTCAAAACAATTAAATTAAATTATTCAAACGTATTGTAACCATACACAACCAAAACGTTTTATAATTATCTACTCATTTTTACTTTCAAAGAATTCTTTGATCGAATAAAAGTTATAACATAAAAGCCAATTTTTAAGGGAATTACCCTGACATTTTGGTGGTAGTTCTCGTATGGATTTAGGGACTTTATTATATACTTTAATGCACATCACGAAACAGTTTTGCTGAAATGTAGTTGTCCTGCATGGTGGTAACATTAGTCTAGTGGGATCTCTGTAACCTAGCCTAGACGTATCTTTTGCTCTGACGAACCAATGCTGATTCTTATATAAGAATTTCACTGTTTCTAAAATAAACATGTCAAATAAAGTAAGAATTTTGTTAATCTTGAATAATGGCTTGCAAGATTCCATAGGACCAACATTGAAGATAGCTCGTAAACATTTTTTCTGAACTATAAAAACTTTGTTCGCAGTGCAAGAATTTATCCAAGTTATTATACCATACCGCATTACTGACGAAACATGTGCATCATACGTCGTCAGTGCTGCTTCTCTGCTGATAGTACGTGATATTTTTCGAAGAGCAAAAACATATTTATTGAGCTTAAGGCATAAAAATTCAATGTGAGATTTCCAATTCAGATGGCTATCCATATTACTGCATTGACTGCATGAGGTCCCGGGTTCGAATCCCGGGTCGGGCAACAAAAAGAAAATTGGGTTTTTTAAATTTTCTAATAAAAAAAATGTTGCTCGGGATTGGATATGTGCCCGGTTGGCGATGTCCTTGCCACCTATTACATCATGGGACTTAGTTTCTTCGGCTAGCCGTGGGTATTCTGGTTGTGCCTACCTCTTCGGGGATATAGGCGTGAAGATATTTTTTTTTACTTTTTAGGATTAGTAAGATCTGTTAATGCAGCCGCATGGTCAGATCTTGGTTTGAAAGTATTAAGTAAGTCTTATGCGGTAGGTATGAAAATAACTTGTAACTATGTCAGGCTTACAGTGGAGAAAGGCTTTGTGGGAAAACATCGACTTAACATTTTTATAATCATTCTTTGGGAAGAAGAGTTTTTAATGTGAAAAGTGGCACACGGCTCGCCGGTTGGTAAGAGAAACCCTACAATTGATCTAACTTTAAAATATATTATAGATGCGTCGCTGTTTTGAGGCTGGGATGTCACACCTATTGTGCAGGTCTACTTGCTACCTGATCGTCAGAAATGTTACATGATAGAGTTATTATGGCGGTAAGAATAGGTATGGCGGTGGAAGTTGACTGGAAGGTTGAAGTTGCTGCACAGTACTCTACCATCAGTAGTCTTAGTGGTTTTTTTTAAGATGAGCACATATCTTACTACCTGCCGGGCAGACACGAAATTGATCCAATCTATCCAGTGGACCTGGACCACCACGGGGTCTCTCAGCAAATGCAACGTATTTTGTCAAGCCTCACTTTCGGAAGTGAGTATCCTAGCAAATATCACGTATGTCATCGCGATGTGGTAATAAAATTGAAGTCAGTTTTTTATAGCTTTGCTGCGTTTATGTATGACATACTAACCGACCCGGCGAACTTCTTTTTAACACTCGATACTCTTTGGCTACTCGCCTCGCTGGCTTATTATAGTGTAAATGACTTACTTGAAGAAAGGGTTCATTGATAATATACATATATAAATACTAACAAATATTAATATTAAATGTCTTGGTTGCCGGGGAGTTTGTTTCGCCGTTTCTTCTCCTGACTGGCTAGGTTTGGAAACGGTGGTAGTGTATGGTAGATAGAGTAGCACTCAATCGTTATAAATTTTACTTAAATTAGTAAGTGCTAGCCTAGTAAAGAATTTATGTGTAAAAATATATAAGTAACGAAAATAAAAACTAAAATATATTTAATTGAGTTAGATATTTGCACACCACAATGTGGTAGAATATGTTGGTACGAATAAGTATTCTCTAACAACTTTTAAACACACATATTCCGCAAATAAATTTCTTTCTTTCTTTCGGCACGGGGATGTGGCGTGAAGATCTATCTATATACAGTATGACATGTACGATCAAATGTTTCTCTACATTCCGGATTTCGAGTTATTTTGGTCGCCTTATACTGAGTGTTGATGTGTCTGTAATTTTTAAACTATAACACTTATGATTTAAAAGAAATACGGAACAATCTATAAAGCGAAACAAAAAAAAAGGATAAACAAATTCGGAATACGCGTTATTGAATAAGTTTGCAATTTAAATTTTTACCCCTCTTCCAAGGGGACCCCCTTTATGAGTGAGATAAAAAGTATACAAACACCTTCTTCTTTCTAGGTTTTGGCATTCACGTTAGTATCTTGCCACTAGCCAAGTAGAAATTTGCACCAAATTTACCAAAATCGGGATTCAATTATAATTAGTCATAAGTCGTCAATAAGTCATGTCAGGGTCATGGGTAAAGCGGTGGCCTCATTACTCAAGCTCATATAGTGAGATTTGGTGGCAAGGAGGAAATACACGATACGCTAATTTCTTGGTGATTATTTTATTTGTGCACATTCAATAAAGAAAATTGTACAAAATGCTACCAAAGTCGACTAATTGAACTAAATATAAATATGAAATTCAATAATTATGAAAAAAACTTCGACCATCTTTTCACTGGATGGTGCCAAAACTCTACCAACACCTTCCTTAGAATATAAAATACCTGCTTGTCAAATTTAGTAACAATTGGTTTAGTTTTCCCTAGTTGAGTATTCCCCGTGTTGGTCCGTGCTAATTTGCAAAATAGACCATCTGCTTTCCTGCCAGCCAGCTCGTAAAAGCGAGCATAGACTTAGCGTCACTAACAGCGTATCATCTGATTAGGTGGTAGAATTTTGCAGCAACTCACCACCGCCTTACCTATTCCTGCCGCCATAACGTAAGTGCTTGCAGTTGATGTGTTCCGGTTCGGTGAATTTCTTACCATCAGGAAATTCGTCGGCTTGTTTGCCTTCCAATATCATAAAGAATAGACAAATATTCAGACAGGCCAAAATTTTAGTTTTTAATCGCAGGCATATATATGTTTTTAAATATCTTCAATGTATATAATTTACTCTTCTACAGATTTACTATAAAGATATAAATATAATATTGTAAGAACCAGCCATCTTCATTATGATGTATGAAAGTCCGTTTGTATGATATTTCCTTATCGGAAATGATCACATAATGTCCATATGACCAACCTTTTTCCACAGTTTTAAACCGACTACTAGGAAGACGACATACATAACTGGCCATCTACTTTATACCTATCATTACCAGCGTTCCTTTTTTTCGTCACGTTTGGTAGTGAGAACTAAGGTCCATTTTCTAACACTTCCTTCTTTGCAAAGTCTTCGTTGGTCCTGATAAAGCATTCACAAACTTGATCCACTTACATAATTTAAGCGCAGTAAAAAGTATATTCAACCCTGTAACCCTAAAGTGGTAGGCGGAGGCACCAGGGCACCTACAACTTGCTGAATACTCTAAATCCCAATATTTATACTGTAGAGTGCTATGTTGCTGCTGCTTGTTGTTTGACTGCCTCGTTGGTCGAGTGGCTAGCGCACACGCCTAACTACGCCGACCAACCGCGAGGCTCGGATTCGATTCCCGACGGGGGCAGGCATTTGTTTGATGAACATTTAGATGTCTGCATTTCCGGGTCTGGGTGTTTTATTAAATTTATTCTGGTATCTATCTATGTATTAGTATCGTTGACTAATACACATAACACATGCATATAATTTGGTTACTTTGGGGTTAGATTCAAATTGTGTGATTTGTCCAAGGATTTTTTTTTATGTTTGCTTTGGTAGGTTGGGATCTACCACCCTTGAAATATTCCTACTGCCATAATGACTGTCATGTTCGGTCCGGAGGTCCAATAGACTTGCACAGTGGACCTAATATTCAGGTCACACGACAGCGAAGCTCCTATAACTTCTATGGTCTATGAGTCTCGGTTGTCACTAACTATCTGAAGCCGACTGTTTGTTCACCGATTTGCCAAATAAAAAAATACTGCCCTTAAACAAGTTACAAAAAAAACAAAATCTGTAAAAATCGAATTGTGTAAAAACATACAAAAATTGAAACAAAACAAACAAACAGACGAATTGATAGCCTGCCCCTTTTTCGCTTTTTATCTTTTACTTCATAAAAAAGTATGAGGACATTCCGAAAAAATACTTGAGTAGAAAGTCCGCCTTTGAAATCCAAAAACGAATGGCTTTGAAATGAGTTTTTCTTTGCCTTTTCTTTCGTAAAAACTCCATATTTGTAGTGTTAAAGGATTGTTAACCATTTATGTAAATAATGTGTAAAAATACAATTCACACGCTAACAGTAGGTAATCGGGGCCAAGTTTAAGTTAATGTCAAGTTATTTTGAGATTTAAACCGGTTTTGGTAAGCTTTGAAGTTATGCGAGTTACGTCAAAATTTGTAAGTTATATAAGTTAACTACCATATACAAGTTAATCACTATTACCATAATTTAAGAATAAAACTGTAAAAATCGACTTCAATGTCAACAAGTAATTCATCACAAATATTGAAAATTTTCCGCGACTTAGCTGAGATTCGTACTTTTTTTTATGTAAGAGGCAAACGAGCAAGTGGGTCACCTGCTGGAAAGTGATCACCGCCGTCCACGAAAATCCGCTATACCAGGAGTATCACAGATGCGTTGCCAACCTTTGGGGAACGAGTACGCTCTTGTCTTGAAGGTATATAACGTATTCATTTGGAAATACCGCCTTCGGTAACTGATTCCACAAAGGTGTTCTGCGAGGTAAAAATGTCTACGGAATCGCACAGTTGTAGATCGCCACGCATCAAGAAGATGGACATGATACAAGGGCGTCGCCAAGGGGGAGGGGGCAAGAGGGGGGCTAGAGATTAAAAAAAAAGATAAAGCAAACACTCTTATGTCTTTATCTTGACTGGATCGATTATTCTAGTACCTTTTCTACTAGTTTGCTACTATTTAGAGCGAAATGCAAGGCAAGTCAAAAAGTCGAGGGCACGAGGCTCCCGATTGAACCTACTATAATAATATTTTTCATATTCCGCAAATAAATATTTTTTCTTTTCTTTCTCAATCTCCGTATCAATTTGTCCCCATCTAGGCCATCGGCTGGCGACGCTCTTGGCATGATACATGTACTATAAACTCTGACGTGATGTCCGAAGGTGAAGTTTCACCGGCACAGTTGAGTTCAACGGCAGGTATCAAACCAAACAGAGCATTATCCATGATAAGTGAGGTAGAAAATAGTGAACGAATATTTCTACGCAATGCATCAAACCGATCTGTAATTGTCGTGTCAATGACAAAACATACCAGACTTGGTAGCAATGCAAATGGGACCAAAAATACGGTCTTTTAAATGAAATCGGTTCAGAAACATCGGACAAATCGATTAACATACTGTGAGCGAACGTTTGAACATTTTATGTTAGCCGCGGTCGAAATTTTATCAAGAGCATTAAACTCATTGATTAAATATAGAAAAATCATAAATGTTTAATTATATCGCAGTTTTCGAACATTGCTCTACAGGGTATTACAGATCCCAGAACGTACGACGATATAAAATATTTTGTTATTACACTGCCCTCGGATGTTTAAGGAGTATAGGCGTAAAATTTCTTCCTTTTTCCAAGTGTTTTAAAAAAGTTATGACATTTAGTTGTTGTCTTTGAGTATTAAATATTTATAGGATGTACATAAGTCTACTCCTATAGAATTTGTGCTCAAAGGAACCCTCTTCAATCTGAAGTATCTATAGAAGAATATATATACAAAACAAGTAAAAAAAAATAAGTGCAGTAGAACTGCAGGTAGCTGCCTTAACTTATCTTATTAGCACGGCGTGAATTAATAATTATTTTTTTGAATCTATGTCGTATGTATATTTTATCAACATTTTATCTGCGCTTACCGCCTTCTTACTTTCTTTAGTTTTTTCATTCGCGTTAGCATTTTGCCATTAGTCAAGTAGAAATTTGCATCAAGTTAACCGATTTCCCAAAATCGGGTTTCAATTATTCAAAATTAGTCATAAGTCGTCAATAAAAGTAATGTCGCGTCTTGAGTAAACCGGTTACCTCATAGCTCAAGCTCATATAGGAGATTTGGCGGCAACTAGGAAATACACGACACGCTAATTTCTTTATGATTATTTCATTTGTGCACTTTTACTGAACAAAATCGTACAAAATACCACCAAAATTATAATTCCACTCAATATAAACACGAAATTCAATAAATATGAAAAAACTTCGAACATCTTTTCTCTCGATGGCGCCAAAACTCCTCTTACCGCCTTATTAATAAATATAAAGTAAGAGTATAACTTGTTATTATAATCTCCATCACTGTGTAACAAAGACTAATACCAGGGTGAACGATATGGAAGGAAGGAACGATATGGTCTATGTTTATGGTCGCAGTTTTATTACTCTTAAATGATTAATTTTGATGGCAACATTACTTACTTATTTCTACCGCCTTACACCTCGGCCACAGGATACAACATTGACCGCCTCGTTGGTCGAGTGGCTAGCGTATACGCCTAACTACAGCGACTTACCGCGAGGCTCGGGTTCGATTCCCGACGGGGGCAGACATTTCTGGGATGAACATTTAGATGTCTGCATTTCCGGGTCTGGGTGTTTATTAAATATATTCTGGTATCTATTTAAGTACTTCTATGTATTAGAATCGTTGACTAACACAAGCATATAATTTGCTTACTTCGGAGTTAGACTCAATTTGTGTGAGTTGTCAAGAGATATTTATTATTATTATTATCTAATTTTATGATGTCTTTATGCCATGGTTGTTTCTTATCATTAGAACTGTGTCCTTGTCCATTGTCTTATTAATTAAAAAAAACTTAGAAGTTTAATATCTCCTATGAAATTCTTAAGTCAAATATTCACTTATACTTGCGAATAATTCATACTATGCGAAAGTTTGCCTGCTTTTAAAGCTAAGCTGTATGAATGATTTTGATGTAATTCTACATGTATATTATAGCCAGAGACCCTATTTACATGCGTATGCCTTTTAAAAATTAACTGTAGATCATAATCATGTTAAAGTTAAGATTTGGTCTGTCTGTCTGTTGATGTATGAAACTGTCAACAGTTAACCAAATCCATGGTATTAACGAACAATCATATCTAATGGTAAGAAACAATCATAGACACCATAGATTATGTAATAACTATGCTACCTTGACGAAATGCCGAACAGCTAGTTCGGTTATGAATTCTGAACGAAGACAGTGAATTGTATACATAACAGTAAAAGTAACTGACGAAGCCGATCTTATGTAGGTCATGATTTACTTTCCTAGATAAAATCCGACTGACAGTAAAAGAGGGGTGTTGTTACACGCGTGTGTGTATTTGCCTGCAGCTTTATAACTTTTGAATGGATGGATCGATTTCGATGCTGATTTTTTTTTTAAATAAAATGAAATTAATTTATTTGCAGAATATGTGTGTTAATAAGATGTTACAAAAATATTAAAATATAACAACATATTCTACCACATTTTGGCGTTCAAATATTTTAATATCTAAAAAAAAATATCTTCACGCCCATATCCCCGAAGAGGTAGGCAGAGGCACAACCAGGGTGCCCACGACTTGCCGAAGATACTAAGTCCCACAATGTGATAGGTGGCAAGCCTATCGCCAACCGGGCACATATCCTATCTCGAGCAACATTTTTTTATTACATAATTGGAAAAACCCAATTTTCTTTTAGTTGCCCGACCCGGGATTTGAACCTGGGACCTCATGTAGTCAAGTCCAACACCTGAACCGCTAGACTACAGAGGCTACGTTTTTAAATAGTATTTAAATACTTACTCAGAATACAACATAGAACTTATGATAATATCCTTATCCTCGTGTTTTGCTTTTCTTATCTTCCTAGATTGTGCATTCCGTTTTCCGTTGGTTATAAACGTAAGATGCATTTATAGCTATTATTAATGTTATTATTTTAAGTAATGTATTTTAGTGCATATTACTTTTATGTATATTTAATCTACTTTACATATTATGTAATATGTAAAATAAAACAATGTACTTATTAGATTAGTTTAAGTTTAGATTTGTTTTATGAAGTTTATAAACACATAAATTATCTCCTTCACCCGAAGGCTGTCTAGCAGAGTTCGCTCTGAAGCGATAAGACCATCTTTGAGCGCCTAAATTAAATATAATATTATGTGAAAGAGTGTGAGTTATGGTGAGATTTTGGTGCATAAAAAAGTGAATTCATTCATTAATATTTTAACTTTTTAACCAAAAATATTAATATTTCTAACTAGTTTCCTAATTTATTACCAAATAAGTTTGAACTTAAATAAATAGTTAAATGTAATTGAGCCTTGTACTGCTGTTTTCAAACATAGCCAGATAGGACTAAAAACGGCGAAACAAACTCCTCGACTAAGATATCTTTAATATTTTACTATAAATACTTTTCCACAAGAAAGTTCTTGACACTACAATATATTTAGAAATAAGAAGCCTCAATCGTCTCTAAATCTACATTTTACAAAAAATCCAGCTTATTTCTTCATAAAATTCAAATTGAAAATAGCTTTTATTAGGTACTCGTAGATCTACGAGTACCTATACAAAGATTCTTGTAACGCGTCTATATAATTCTAAAAACTACCACCGGATCGGAACGCGGCCACTCACTGAGAAGTGAGAAGATCCGGCTAAAGAAACTCAACGGACTTGTTTTTTTCTTATAAATCTAATTTACAAAAGTTTACTACATTTACAAATAATTTGCAGAGATTGGTATGAGGAGCAATTAATCCCAAGCATTTCTATCTTCTAAATATTCTGAAATCTTATAATAACCCTTACCATACAATTTAATGTTAACACATTTTTTAGATTTATTAAATGGTAAGTATTTAATGGTAAATCTTTAATTCGAAAAATGTATTAATGGTTTAAAAAGTTCGATGAAAGTCTACTAGGTTTTTTTTATTTATCTGAGTGTTTTTATCAGTAACAAAAAGGCTTTTCAATTGTGTGGGTCAGACATTGCTAACACTTGGAAATTGGAAATGTCACACTTTCCTTGCCTTTTCAACGGACTAATAAAAAGGAGGTTCTCAATTGGACCCGTTTTTTTGTATGTAGTTTTCGCGATTATTCCGGTGTTTGTGGACGGATTTTCAAAATTGTTTTTTTAATTGAAAGCCTATACTCCCGTGGTGGTCCCATTACAATTTGGTCCAGGTCTACATTAGCATGAGAAAACCACATTTATTCCAAATTTGAAATCGGTTTTTTGCAGTTTTGCGTTTAAATTATTGAGAGAAATCTTTTGTCTTTTAATTACGTATTACTTTAATGTTGTATTGCTAGTCGACGAGATATGACGACATGGCCAAATAGTAATTTAGGTTACTGGTTTTGTGTGATAGGTCACACACGGGTCTTCTGATGGTTAAGAGTCGACCGTGGCCTATAGACACCATAGATGTTATAGGTGCGACGTTATCCTGTGGCCGGTGTTGGAAAGTGTAGCATATTTAACTCGGTCACGGCTTTGAGTCAGTGAAAGCAACTTTCTTCTGAGTCATGACCAGACAGACACATATTTCGAATGAATTATTATATGATGGAGAAGGAGTATTCACATTTTCCACGTTGAAAACTCATTTAGATCATCATTTTTGCTGTAGTGTATAGATTTCCATTTTTTATCGACTTTTTTTCAAATATTGAAGGTGGTCTAAGATTGGATAGCTACCCGGATCATGATAGTTTAACCAACTTTTACATAGTGAAACTATTTATATCCGGCTAATCATGGGTAGCCTGGTTATACTGTAGGTATAACTCTTTGAACTTTTAACCGTGAAGACGTAACAGACAGACCTCCGCATTTAGAATGACACCACCTCAGATAAATGAAAAAGAGAATTAGGTATTAAATCGTGACGCGGTAATGTGTGTCACGGAGTTGGTTTTTTGCAGTTGTACTGAGCTTAAATATATAATATATCTAAAGGCTTAATATATCTAAATTACGTGTCACGTTGTTTGTCCGCGATGGACTCCTAAATTACTTAACCGATTTCAATCAAACTTGCACACTTGCAGTTTGATCCATCTTGAAAAATAGGATAGCTTACATCTCAATTTATGATAAACCGAGCGAAGCTAAAACAGGCAGCTAGTTTAATATAGGTTTATATATAGTAAAAGAATGTCATGTTAATTACACTATTTGCAACTCATGACGGAAATGATAGGAAGGTAGCTTAGAACCAGGAAACGGACATAGGATACTTTTTATCCCGTTCGACTGTGAGGAAACTTTAATTTTCTCAAACAAACTGAACAAATAGAACGAAGTTTGACGGAGCAGCTAGTATCTCATATATTGGATTGAGAAGAAAACATGTAAAAAAAGAAAATACAGATCACCTGCAGACGTGAGAAAGTGGAAGGGTGCGCTGCCAACCTGAAATATAGATTACAACAAATTTTAAAGAAAAAAATCACA
>NJDD01000236.1:26860-54439 GCA_002245505.1 Calephelis nemesis
CGAAGATACAGCTTTGGGTGCCTTGCCCATGACGAGCTCAAGACACCAAGTCCCAAAGTGTAATAGATGGCAAGGTTACCACCAATGGGGCACACAAAAAGCACCTGACCCTGGAATCGAACTAAGTCAAGTTCAAAACCGGACCGCTAGATCACAGAGGCGATAATTAATTTAATAGCATTTCACATTTCCCCGTGTTGGTCCGGGCTCCTTTGTAGAATAGACCATCTGCCTTCCTGTGCCAGGCAGCTCGTAAAAGGCGAGCATAGGCTTGCCGTCACTAACACCGTGACATCTGACTAGGTGCTAGAGTTTCGCAGCGACTCACCCGGATTGGTACCACCGCATTACCTATTCCTGTCGACATTACGTCATGACGTGTTCCGGTTTGGAGGGTAAGGTAGCCTTTAAATATACTTTTGCTCTAGGTCTAATATCCCGACCTCAGGTTGGCAACGCCTCATTACCACCTTTGGAGTCTCCAGGTGGCGTGAATTTCTTACCACCAGGAAATCCGTTGTTTGCCTTCCAATATCACAAATAAAAACACGAAGTCAGAATGGATGTAAGAGTTTTAGTTAATGGTGTAGTGTTGGAGCAAGTGAATGAAATTATATATATTGGTTGCGCTTTTATCAGGGATGAAAGGTACACTGCGGATGTAGAGAGGAGAGTGTGTACAGGGAATAGTGTGAATGGAGCGTTGAGTAAGTTATTCCAAAGCGAGGTTTTGAGTCAAAAAGCTAGACTAGCTTTGCATAATTCTGTGCTTATCCCAACGTTATTGTATGGAAGCGAGAGTTGGGTATGTCAGAAAAAGCATGACCTTAAACTTAGTTTAATGTGTACAAGTGACACTCATTAGGCAGAAGTTCCACTTACATTAGTGAACAAGAAAGGATCTTCATGCTTATATACTGCGTAAAGTTAAGCAGAGGTTTAACCATGGCAGCACTCACGAAGTTAAAGGATAGGTACCTTTAGTACTACAATTTTTAATAAGTTCCTAACAGGCCTTACACCAACCAGGAGCTTGTTAATTTTTAATTTTTTTTTATTTTGGTCATCCCGGGACTCGAATCCAGTACCTCATGTAGGTAGCATAGAGTTACACTTAAGTGTAAGATTAATTTGATATATTTGTGACATAAGAAATTGAGAGTCCCATTGCCCAATGCCTAGTAATAAAATAATATAGTACTTACCTCTAGTAATAATATAGTAGATCGCCTCTGTGGTCCAGCGGTTCAGTTGTTGGACTTGATTGCATGAAGTCCCGGGTTCGAATCCCGGGTCGGGCAACAAAAATGAAATTGAGTTTTTCCAATTTTCTAATAAAAAAATGTTGCTCGGGATTGGAAATGTGCCCGGTTGGCGATAGGCTTTGCCACCTATCACATTGTGGGACTTAGTGTCTTCGGCAAGTCGTGGGTGCCCTGGTTGTGCCTCTGCTTACCTCTTCGGGGATATGTTCGTGAAGATACTTTTCTAGATGTTGGTTCTGGCTCCTTTACAGAATAGACCATCTTCCTGCCAGGCGGCTCGTAAAAGACTAGTATAGGCTAACCGTCGCTAACACCGTGACATCCTACTAGGTGGTAGAGTTTCGCAGCAACTCACTCGGATTTTGACCACCGCCTTTCCTATTCCTGCCACCATAAACGTCATGACGTGTTCCGTTTAACCGGTAAACTAGCTTTTGCTCGACGCCTAACATCCCAGCCTCAGGTTGGCAACACACCATTACCACCTAGAGACACCTAGGCGTCGTAAATTTCTTACCATCAGGATATCCGTCTGCTTGTTTTCCTTCCAAAATCATAAAAAAAATGCGAAAGGAATATTTCACAGATGTAGTTAGGCAGACTAGGTGTCTTTCAACGATTTGTGCTGTTCCACAACTAATGTATAACTCAGCATTCCACATCTATATATATAAAAATCAATTGCTGTTCGTTAGTCTCGATAAAACTCGAGAACGGCTAAACCGATTTCGCTAATTTTGGTTTTGAATTATTTGTTCAAGTCCAGGGAAGGTTTAAAAGGTAAGAAAAAAGGAAAAAACTTGCGAGAAAACTAGGAAAAACAACATTTTACTTTTTCCCATACAAACTGAACGGGTGGAACGAAGTTCGCCGGGTCAGCTAGTTTTTAATAATTCCCCATTCGTTAGTATATTAAAAAAGTATTGTGATCGATTGACATTTAGTTTTAGAAGCGTCCTATATAAGTATATGTGACACGGGCGCGCGACGTAAGACCTATCGTTTGTTAGTCAAAATGTGCGCATGCATTTTTTTTTGCAACGAATGGTTCACTAAGAGTGGGTATGTATTAATCATTATATAATACAAAACAATAGAAATGTAAGAATAACTCTGTATAACTTTAATATTTTAACATTTTACCAAAAATAACCTAACCCAAGTTTACTTGGCGATGAGGTCGTCACATCTCGGCGACAAGCAACACAATTGTATTTAATAAATAAAAGACAAACTTTTTCTTTCAAAAGGGCAAGGAAAGTGTGACATTTCTAATTTCAAAGCATATGAATACCTGACCGACATACAAAAGTGAAACTTGTGAACTTGAACTTGTAAACCACTGACGGTGTTACTGCTACAAGTTCTTTGTCTACTACACTTTGTAGACCGAGATCCCATACTTTTCAGACAGTATCTATTTCTTGCCCCTGGCGGAATAAGAGGGGTCCTCAATGGACAAAAAGGCAGGCTGTGGCATTTTTTCTTCATGATAATAGAAGGCAAACAAGCAGACGGATTTCCTGATGGTAAGAAATCCACGCCGCCTAGAGATACCGAAGGTGGTAATGATGCGTTGCCATTTATCCTACCTAAATGAATACACCATTTTAGATTCGGATTTTTAGTTTGAAAGTGATTGAAATTGTTTTTAGTTACATTACGGGTTTTGTCAGTTTAAGTTACATTTTATCAGTAAACAGACGAAATACATTAAAATTACTGGGTAGTAGAGTTTCGCAGTGACTCACCTGGATTGGTACCACCGCCTTACCTATTCCTGCCGCCATAACGTCAAGACGTCATGGAGTGTTCCGGTTCGTAGGGTAAGGTAGCCGGTAAACTTACTTTTGCTCGCCGTCTAACATCCTGACCTCAGGTTGGCAACGCACCATTACCTTCTTTGGTGTCTCTAGGCGGCGTGAATTTCTTACCATCAGGGAATCCGTCTGCTTGTTTGCCTTCCTATAACATAAAGAAAATAAGAAAAATAGACAGTTTATTAACACACTAGTATTTTTTTTATGATATTGGAAGGCAAACAAGCAGACGGGTTTCCTGATGGTAAGAAATTCACGCCGCTTTGAGAAACCAAAGGTGTTAATGGTGCGTTACCAAACTGAAGTTGGGATGTTAGGCCTTTAGCAAATTTAAATTTACCGGCTACCTTATCCTCCGAACCGGACGGAATGTCAACGGCAAGCACTGACGTACCAAATATTTTAAAGCTAATTTGACAATTTTAATTTACGATTGGTATCATGAAGATAGATGTTAAACATAGTTGTTTAACATGGTAGTTTACGGTAGACAGGGTTAAATTTATTAACATTTTAAAATTGTTTGTAAGTTATAATTCAAATTTGTAGTAAGAATAAAACAATTTGTTGTATGAATATTAAAACATAGTGTATATAATTAAATAAGCACTTTTATAAATATTTAAATATTTGCACACCATAATGTGGTAGAATATGTTGAAAAGCTAATATAATTTTGTAACAGCTTCAACACATATTCCGCAAATAAACATATTTTCTTTCTTTTCTTTCATAAGTCAGAGTAATTAGTTTAGAACTTTTAAACCGAACATATTATGTTAAATAGGTATTATGAAAGAGATAAATCGTAGACAAAAATTGATAGGCGTTTCGGAAACTGGGTGTCTGTTACTAAGTTTACTCTGGAAACCAGAACACCACAATACCAGACATTTCTTTTTTTTTTGATATTGGAAGGCAAACAAGCAGACGGATTTCCTGACTGTAAGAAATTCACGCCGCCTAGAGACACCAAAGGTGGCAATGGTGCGTTGACAACCTGAGGCCGGGGTGTTAGGCCTCGAGCAAAAGTAAGTTTACCGGCTACCTTACCCTCCGAACCGGAACACGTCATGACGTTATGGCGGCAGGAATAGGTAAGGCGGTGGTACCAATCCGGGCGAGTCGCTGCGAAACTCTACCACCTAGTCAGATGTCACGGTGCTATTGACGGTAAGCCTATGCTCGCCATTTACGAGCTGCCTGGCAGGAAGGCAGATGGTCTATTCTGCAAAGGAGCCCAATCAAAAGATACCTAAGTAATCCGAGATGGTCCCACATAAATTGTGTCAACATCCCACCAATAGTTTTGAGTTATAATTAAAAATGCATAAATTTTTGTCTGTTTACGACATCATCTATTATGTTATGAATTTTTTATAGGTATAGCTCAAAACTACTAGTGGATATTCTTCCAAAAAAGCCACTGAAATTGGCTCGTCATTAGCCGAGTAATAGTGTAACACACATACAAAAAAAATATACAGTCGAATTGATAAACTCCTCTTTTTAGAGTTGGTTAAAAAGGAGTCAATGTAATTCTACTAACTGTCAAAGATTAAGAGTAAAAAAAAGAAAAAAAAGTATCTTCGCGCCCATATCCCCGAAGAGGTAGGCAGAGGCACAACCAGGGCACCCACGACTAGCCGAAAATACGAAGTCCCATAATGTGATAGATGGCAAGCCTAATGCAAACCGGGCACGTTTCCAATCCCGACCAACATTTTTTTTTATTAGAAAATTGGAAAAATCCAATTTTGTTTTTGTTGGCCGACCCGGGATTCGAACCCGAGACCTCATGCAGTCAAGTCCAACACCCGGACCGCTCGACCACAGAGGCGACCAAGATTAAGAGTATACGTATAGGCTACGAACGTTTTTTGTAAAGTAAGAGCGAAGAAACTACTACGAGTGTCTTAATGATTAGTATGCGACTTGCGCAAAATTAAATCGGTCACCAGTTCGATGCTCCGGTTCATAAAAATGTTCTAGATTTGACAGCTATGTGTATAGGTCTTTAAACTTGTGCCTTAGTATCTGTTTAAAAGTAGTCGTAGTAGTATCTTAACGCCCATATCCTCGAAAAAGTGGGCGGAGTAACCAAGGCACCTACGACTACCCCAAGACACTAATGCCCGATTTCACCAAGAGCCCCTAAACTTTAGGGGACCTTTTAACGTTACTTACGGAACTGTTTCAATATAAAACCGTCCCCTAAAACACGTTAAAAGGTCCCCTAAATATAGGGGCTCTTGGTGAAATCGGGCATAAGTCCCACAATGTGATATTAGGCAAGCTTATCAGCTAACCGGGCACATGTCAAATTCCGGCTAACTTTGTTTTTTTAAAATATACTAATTTTGTTGTCTGACTTGAGGATCAAACTTGGAACCTTGTGAAGTCAAGTCCTGTTTTGGACCAATAGAACACAAACACATATCCATATAAAAGACTTCTGAAAGTATCCAAAAAAGAATGAGTAGACCTTCAATTAGATATTCCAAAATTCTAAATGCATTCATATTAAACTAAATAAATTTAATTAATTAATTTTTGAAGTATATATCAATTACTGTAATTGTCAACTCTTGCCAATTAAATCTGTACATATCACTCACTGGTCGAAATTCGACCATAATAAATTTTATTAACTTTTTAATAAGAATGCCACCTTCATTTATTAAGACCAACTAATTTGTTTCCAAACTTTATGAACTTTATATTTGCGCGCCATCTGTGATCTTTTATCGTTATCATCAATATATTTGTTAGTGTGTGTGACAAATGCATGGTAGTATGTGAAATGTTTTATTTAACTTTATAAGCATTATTATTGAAAACTGTTAGCGTTCTGCACTTCTCCTACACATTTTTTTTTATATAAGAGGAGGCAAACGAGCAAGTCGGTCACCTGATGGGAAGTGATCACCGCTGCCCACGGGCATCCGCAACACCAGGAGTATCACAAATACGTTGCCGACCTTTAAGGAATGAGTACGCTCTTTTCTTAAAGGTCCCCAAGTCATAATTTTTTGGGAATACCGCCCTCTGTAACTGATTCCACAAAGATGTTGTGCGAGGTAAGAAATGTCTTCACACATGAACTATAAGCGTTCCAAATTTCATACTCCTCCGTCAGCTCAATTTTCGTAAATAGTGATCCAAAGTTTTTGCTTCATGCACTAATATTATATATATAAACAAATCAAATATCAGATAGTAATGTCAAATATAAAAAAAGAACTCATAATAATTAAAGGTTCATTATCCGCTTCCAGCGTTCGCTTACATTTAGGTGGGGTTGGGACATTCAAATTTAAACATCAAAATTTATTGCATATTACGAATAAAATGTATTAATTCATCCAAAACACATTTTGAGTTGAGAAACCGAGAAATCAAACCCGGAACCTCACTGTCAACACAAACAACGGCTCGTTAAACTCCAGAGGCGATAAGTATAAAAAGTTTTTTTTGTATGATAATGGAAGGCAAACAAGCAGACGGATATCCTGATGGTAAGAAATTCACGCCGTCTAGAGACACCAAAAATGATAATGGTGCGTTGCCAACTTAAGGCCGGGGTTTTATGTGTCGCGCAAAAGTAAGTTTACCGGCTACCTTACCCTCCGAACCGGAACACGTCAACGGCAAGCATTGAATCTAATTACTAACTAACCTAACCTAAACCACCTAGTAGTAGTATTAAACAATTTATGTAAGAAAATTATAAATTACAAAATCTGTATTAATTGGAAGACAAAAATGTGTTTCAATAGCCGCTTCAATCTCGCGCTGCAATTTGTAATGTAATATGTTATACTTTTTTTTTATCAAAGAATTATGTAAAATTAAACTGTAATGTGTAAATTGCCTTAACTTTATAATATTACTAGGTGAGCCGACAGACGTTATCCAAACTATGAATAGTGAATTAAAAGAAAATTACAATCTTTTTTTTTCTTAATATATATTTTTTTATTTTGTGACATTGGAAGGAAAACAAGCAAACGGATTACCAGATAGTAAGAAATTCAAGCCACCTAGAGAAACCAAAGGTGGTAATGGTGCGTTGCCAACCAGGGGCCGGGATCTTAGGCCTCGAGCAAAAGTAAGTTTAGGTACCGGCTACCTAACCCTCTAAACCAGAACACGTCACGACGATATGGCGGCAGGAATAGGTAAGGCGGTGGTACCAATCCGGGTGAGTCGTTGCGAAACTCGTAACTCTACCACCTAGTCGATGTCACGGTGCTAGTGACGGTAAGCCTATGCTCGCCTTTTACGAGCTGCCTGGCACATGAAGGCAAACGATCTATTCTGCAAAGGAAATATCTGAATTTTCTCCTGGCAATAACAAAACAAATAAGTAGCAAAAATTGTTCGCTCTCGTCACGCGTGTTGCGAAATGAAGGGACAGAAATTCTTTTTATATAAATAGACTAGCTAAGCCGCCAGACGTTGCTCTGTCTTTATGATAAATATTGCTATTTTTTCATATGAATCTTCTCTTGGCAATAACTAGCACAACAAACAAGAATTAGCAAAATCGTTCCAGACGTTCCGGTAATGGATATAGAGTTTCACTTGTACCACGGCTGCTTGAAGCAGGCAGATTTCCTGATAGTAAGAAATGCACGTGCACCGCACCGAATGCGATGCACCGAAGGTGATAATGGTTTAAAAAAAAATATCTTCACGCCCGTATCCCCGAAGATGTAGGCAGAGTTGTCACCTCTGTGATTTAGCGGTTTAGTTGTTGGATTTGACTGCATGAGGTCACGGGTTCGAATCCCGGGTCGGGCAACAAAGAGAAAATTGGGTTTTTCCAATTTTCTAATAAAAAAAATGTTGCTCAGGATAGGATATGTGCCCGGTTGGCGATGATAGGCTTGCCACCTACCATATTGTGGAACTTAGTATCTTCGGCTAGTCGTGGGTGCCTTGGTTGTGCCTCTGTCTACTAGTAGGAATAATTTTGAAAATGAGGAGCCCGTTAAGTTTCTTTCGTTGGAACTTGGAGTGTCGCTGCGATTTCGATCTGGTGGCAGTTTAAAATCATTTGTAATAAAAAATAAATATAATATTTCGAAACATTTAATATTTAACAACCATAAATTTTAATTAAATTCTTACATTCCAATAAGTTTTCCCCGTGTTGATCCGGGTAACGAGGTTATTAGGCGGCTCGTAAAAGGCGAGCATACTGCATACGCTTACCGTCACTAACACGGTGACATCTGACAAGGTGGTAGAGTTGCGCAGCGACTCGCCCGGATTGTCACTATCGCCTTACTTACTCCTGCCGTCATAACGTCAGTACTTGCCGTTGACGTGTTCCGGTTCAGAGGATAATGTAGCCGGTAAGCTTACTTTTGCTCGAGGTCTAACATCACGGGTTGGCACCATTACCACCTTTGGTGTCTATAGGCGGCGTGAATTTCTTACCATCAGGAAATTCATCTGCTTGTTTGCCTTCATATACCATAAAAATAAAAATGTTTGCAAACCACAATGTGGTAAGATACGTTAGTATGCTTTAGTTATTTTTTTCATCTGTTTAAATTTTCTTGAGAGAGAGAGATAATAGTCCGTATTAATATTGATAGATAAGAAATAGCCACAGCACCTTTGGTGTCTATAGGCGGCGTGAATTTCTTACCATCAGGAAATTCATCTGCTTGTTTGCCTTCATATACCATAAAAATAAAAATGTTTGCAAACCACAATGTGGTAAGATACGTTAGTATGCTTTAGTTATTTTTTTCATCTGTTTAAATTTTCTTGAGAGAGAGAGATAATAGTCCTTACTAATATTGATAGATAAGAAATAGCCACAGCACCTTTGGTGTCTCTAGGCGGCGTGAATTTCTTAACATCAGGAAATCCGTCTGATTGTTTGCCTTCCAATATCATAAAAAAAAGCAACTTGCTGCATCCAAAAGTAGATCGTGCTTTTTAGACCGTCACTAGTCATTTTTTAATAATTCAGTACGCAATCGCCTGGATGATCTAGTGGGCCGATGTTGGCGTTGACTATAGCAGGTTCTGGTTCGATTCCCGGTAGAGCAAGTTATAAAGTGTTTTTTTTACATTTACTATTAACTCTGTGGTCTAGCGGTCCGGCGTCGGACTGATTGAGTTCCCGACCGAGTTCCCGGGTTGGGCAACTTAAAAACTAGAAAAATTGTATTTTCAATTTTCTAACAAAGATAAGGTTGCCTGGGATTGGATATGTAAGTAATATAAAAGCAAAGGCAGCAACATAAAGTATGAATGGAACTGGATGTTGCTGCCTTTTCTTTTATTTGACTCTTATATATAGGCTTGCCACCTATCACATTGCGGGCTTAGTGTCTTCGACTAGTCGTGGATGCTCTGGTTGTGCCTCTGCCTACCTCTTCGGGGATATGGGCGTTGACGCTTAGTTTATATACGTTTGAAATACCGGATATCAATGGGATATTATCCGAGGGTGGTGTCAAGAGTCTCCGAAACCGGCGTGTTTGTATGAAAAGGGTAATGAATGTGAAGCAAGCAAGACAAGTTTGTCAGGATCGTGAGGTCTGGCACTCGACACTCTCTGCCTACCCCGTAAGGGACTTGGCTTGGAAATATGTATGTATGTATGAAATAAATAAAACGTTGAGATAACCAATGTACGTCAGTGCAATAACGTGAAACCAGTTGGATGGAAACGGATAGTAAAAATACTTAGTTAATAATAACCGCAGTAAAACTGCGTGCTCTTTTTATATACGTAAATGAGTGCTGTCTTTTACGTATATAAAAATATGCATTATAATGATGTTCCTAAACATTAATGTACAGAACGACAATTCATATCAATAATATACTTTAATTTATAACATTTACACCCGTATTCAAGAAGCTTACTTGGCTAAGTAATGGAGAAACGTTGTAAGAAATACGACATTTAGCTATGTTTTTCTTTCGTAAAGGCCATCGAATTCGTGGACAATACTAAGATCTTAAATTGAACTAAGTATGGGCCAAGCCACAACATTGCGTTGTGACGTCGCATAGCAAAAGCCACGTCGCACAGTAATGCGATGCGATGTCGCAACGCAAAAATTTCATCAGATACGACATCGTACGTTAAGAAAAATATTTATAAGTATTTACCGAGTTTTGCTTTTTCAACACTATTTTAATCCTCAAAGTTTGAATATAAACTTAAGTACACTTCCCCTCTTTGCTTCTGTTTCTAAAATTTTGTCATCGAATTGTGATATGTAAAGTAAGTATGGACTAAACGGCAGCGCGTTGTCGTATCGCAGATTGTGCGTTGCGGCAGCATATCGGAAATTTCCACGATGCGTTGTGCGGCGTCGTAGATTTTTACGATGCGACGACTCAACGCAGTGTTGTGGCCTGGCCCTATTGCTCATGAATTGGATGGCTTGACGTAAGAAACGCATAGCTAAATGTCGTAATTCGCCCAACGTTTTTTCATTACTTAGCCAAGTTAGCTTCTTGAATACAGGTGTAAGTAACTCAAAAACTTCTTTTCGGATTTATATGACTGGGAGAGAATGCATTTAGCATTAAGTTCACCTTTTGTACTCACATTTTTTATTTGTTTACAATAAAGTTTGAAAAAAATAAACATAAACTGATATAGGACAAAACTGAACCATCAAAATCCGTGTGTATTTTAAGTACAGAGGAGGATGATTTATTATATTCATTGGATTCAACACACAAGGTTTAACTAAATTTAAACAATTTAAACGCAGATAAGCTTAAAAAAACCTTCTCCAACTTCCCCCGTGTTGGTCCGGGCTCCTTTGTAGAATAGACCATCTGCCTTCTTGCAAGGCAGCTCGTAAAAGATGAGCATAGGCTCACTGTCACTCACACCGTGACGCCTGACTAGGTGGTAGAGTTTAGCAGCGACTCGACCAGATTGGTCTACCACCGCCTTTCCTATTCCTGTCGCCATAACGTCATGACGTGCCCCGGTTAAGATAACTGGTAAACTTACTTTTGCTCGAGGCCTAACATCCCGGCCTCAGTTTGGCAACGCACCATTACCACCTTTGGTGTCAAAGTAGGATAAATGCGGTCGGAAATCTGTAGTGTAACACTCGCTGACCGCATTCGTAACAGTGAGATCCGAGAAAGAGTGGGATTGAAAGAAAGTGTTGGTGTTAAAATGCGAAAGGGCATGCTCCGCTGGTTCGGTCATGTGGAAAGGATGACAGATGAAAGATTGACAAAGCAGATATACAATGCGATGTGGATGGATGTAGGTACCCGGGGAGACCAAGGCTGACATTTCACGATCAGATCAATCGGATATTATCCGAGGGTGGTGTCAAGAGTCTCCGAAACCGGCATGTTTGTATGAAAAGGGTAATTAATGTGAAGGAAGCAAGATAGGTTTGTCAGGATCGTGAAGTCTGGCACTCTATACTCTCTGCCTACCCCGTAAGGGACTTGGCGTGAATTTATTTATGTATGTATGTGTACTTTTTATGGTTGGGTGGACAAAAGAACTATTACATATTAATGAAAATTTTTTAGCCAATTAGTAATAGTTTGTTTACAATTATATTTATGTAACATCTAGCTAAACGTATACTTATCATAAATGTAAGATCCTAAAAACAATTGAAGCTATGAGAATTCGTAGAGTTCAAGACGAGAAGTAGACATACAACATATCTTCGTTCCAATTTAAACTAAACCTTGTAGTAAATCCTGATTGTACTTAAGTTGGGAGTATTTTTTAAGCAAGATTTAGAGTAGAAAGTAGTATCTGATAGAATATCCCATTTTTATATAACGAGTCAGAAGAGCAACGTTGGGGAAGCCTTGGTGCTTTTTAAGAATAGTTAAATGATACTTAGCTCTTTTAAGGCTGAGGTACTATATTGGAACGAAGTTCCTTACGGCAGGCTTGGAGGAGATAGGAATTTTGCTGCGCGATCGAATTGAAAAAAATGTGATAGTATAAAACCGTAAGAAGAAGTCCGTGGGATGAAATCGTTAATTGAGGCGTACGCAGGTACGACAGTCGCGACAAGCGAGTAGTGTATAATACCTTTCTCTTTCTCCCTCTTTCTTTTCGTTCTTTCATCCCTTCTCTCTCTATTACCACTCCACCCCCAATGCGTAGTATATACTCATAAATTGTGATGATTCTAAATTAGCCGAAGAAACTTCGTTCCTACCTGGTGTCCCAGGACACCACATCTTTTATTTTTCTTCAATAGGTTAACACGGTGCTAGGTAAACCATTTTGAAAGTATCATAATCCACAATATGCCGAAGTTATTTCAATATGAAAAAAAGTCAACGGGTCTTAGCACTCCGGTAGTGCGGGCAGAAATGAAAATTTAAATATTAACGTGATGTTTTTAATGGTTTGGAATAGTTAGGGAATAATCTTCTACGAAGTGCGTTAATAATTAACATTAAATATAATTAAATTATAATTAAAATAATAAATTTTAATTACAATGACAATTATTGTCAGTAGAAAACTCCTGACAGTTACGTTTAAAATACAATATTTATTTGAAGGATTTTGTTGGAATATTTATACGCACCTCACTAGATTTTTAAGCTACCACACAGCTTGACCAACAGTTCCGGCCAGCGAACCGAAAATAACACTT
This sequence comes from Calephelis nemesis, assembly GCA_002245505.1. NCBI lineage: Eukaryota > Metazoa > Arthropoda > Insecta > Lepidoptera > Riodinidae > Calephelis > Calephelis nemesis. Next base: position 39,593 of record NJDD01000236.1, read on the forward strand.
TGAAATGTGACAACATCATACAGTGGTTTTCCTCTATCACCGTCTTTTTCGATCAGGTTACGTGTTCTGGCACGAGTTTATTATTTTTTACCCATGGCTTTTTTACTAATGGCTTCCACTTCAATAAGGTTTCTAATTCTAATCTTAAGAACTTCAGTATGTTGATGGAAAGGGGGAATTGGGTCTAAGAATATGCCGAGGTATTTAGTATTGTCACTTCTTAGAAACCTAAGCTCAATAGAATCAGTTTTGACCACAAAGATAAGAAGAAATTTTGTAGTTAAAATGTGGTCAGTAATTGGACCTAATTGCAAACGACATTTATTTGCATTCAGAGCCAGCGCATATTGTCTATGATAAGAGCAAGCTCTATCAAATCCAATCTGACCATTATCAAAAACTATGTGCTAAATAGTTGCACTGAAAATAAGCACGCTGAGATCAGCAACTAAGCTTTAGATTCTTCATATCACAGGGGCTCAAGTTATAAAGATCGTAGGCCTCAAGATGCTTCCCTGTGAAACGACGTGGTTGCTCGTCATTACGAAAATGGTTATCTTGAAACGTTGTTTGCTGTTACTGAAAAGTGGGACACCTCTAACTCTCATGCCTTCAAGTAGTTCGTTAAGATGGAAATGGAAACTTGACTTGACTTGGATAGAGGATTACTCAAATCCAGAAATACTGCCAGACTTTTTCTTCTACTTGCTCACCACAATGTAGTAGAATATGTTGGTATTTTTTATTTTGCATTTAGACTATCTGAAGGTTAATAAATTACTTAGTAACTAATTTCGGGTTGGCAACTAATTTTTCGTGTTGCGTATGTTAGCTACCAGTGGTGGCCATCCCCTAAGGTAGATTACACACCCATAGGTTTGGCATACCTATTACTTCTTAAAGGAAAGAGGAGGCAAATGATTGAGGGGTTCTCTTGAGAAGTGAAAACATCTGCCCACGGGCATCCGTCAACTCAAGTTTGTCACAGATGTCTTGTAAACCTTTTAGAAATGAGTTTGTACTGCTACTATACTAAATAATACTGCTTTAAGCGTTTATGGTAGGGCCCCTGAACGTCAAGAAATCAAGCCGACTGGTAATTACCCGTTCTTTCTAGGTTGAACGTGGTCCAAAGGAATTAGCTTGTACTTGAAGTTGAAAGTGAGTAAAAAGCTCCCAAATCGAGGAGGTATGGCAAAGGAACACCTTTTCCGTAAAAACCCCAATTACTAAAAATATTGGTGAAAATTCAAAAACAATTAAGAATAGTTTTATTTAAACAATAGAATGATATATATTCAACAAAGAAAGATAAACTTTAAATAATAGTTTTACCATATTATTTTTCGATAACTGTCTTACATACATACATATCTTCAAGCCAAGTCCCTTACGGGGCAGGCAGAGATTATCGATTGCCAGACCTCACGATCCTGACAAACCTGTCTAGCTTCCTTTACATTCATTACCCTTTTTTTCGGTTTCAGTTTATTGACTCACAATTTGTTAAACAAACTTCAAGTTCAAGTACGTAAATACGCAAGTTAACTTCGTAATATATATACTTTAAAACGATCTAGAATAGCTTGTTTTCATTTATGTTCAGTGGTAGCAGGACGTCGTCTTTGTTTTGTAAGTGGTTTATTCGAATTTATTAAAATTTTCAAAAGATATTAGAAAGTTCGAATTAGATGATAGGAAATATTATTTATGCTTATTATATGGAAGAAGAAAAGGGTGGAATCTGCTATTTTTGTTTAAAAACTTACGTTGACCAAACAATAAAATTTTTAAATTTCAGTTTTATTTCCAACAAACGCAGGTCTCTTAATAATTATAAGTGCTATTGTATTTGGCTAATCTTTAAATTATTTTTTATTTACATAAAAAGCCGTCTTTAAACTGTGTTTCTACCAAGCTTTGATAGGATTTTTTAAAATAAACTTTTCAAAAGCCGCCATTGCGTTGGCAAGTAATTATTGTATGATAGGTAGCTAAAAGCAGTGAAAAATAAACAGTCTAAAAATATTAGTATTAGTTAAATTCCGGTCTCAACAAAGGAGGATGTTATAAGTTCGACTGCTATTGGTTTAAATGCATGTTAATTGATTTATCTGGGTGTATGAACCGATTAAAAAAAAACTTTTTTATTTAAATAAGTGTACTTTTGAAGTGGTTCTCCAGTCTTGGTTTTGCCGCCATTTTTTCAGTCATTTTAAAATCAATATAAAAACCTTTTTTATATGAAAGAATTAACTTCCGAAGTGGTCTAATTGCCACCAAGTCTGGATCTGAAAACCATTTGCCCTTCTGCCAGGCAGCTCGCAAGAGGCAAGCAAAGATTAAAATATAGGTCATCACATATACACGTATACTAGTAAGTGACTAGTGGTAGTGACTGGTGCGGCTACTAAAAGTTTGTATGGATTAACGCTTTATTTTTTTATTTTCCCTGTAATTTTACCAGTTTTTATTTTCACAAGAACATCTTACTGACTACTGTCAGTACTGTCAGTCAGTGTTTTTTTTTCAGGAGTACTTAACACAACACTTTTACTTTAAATTTGACCGCCTCGTTGGTCGAGTGGTGGCTAGCGTACACGCCTATCGACATCGACCAACCGCGAGGCTCGAGTTCGATTTCCGACGGGGGCAGGCGTTTGTGTGATGAACATTTAGATGTCTGCAGTTACGGGTCTGGGTGTTTATTAAATATATTTGGTATCGATTTAAGTATTTCTATGTATTACAATCGTTGACTAACACCTATAACACAAGCACATAATTTGCTTACTTTGGGGTTAAAAAAAAAACAAAAAAGAATTAGCCTTAGCGAAATTAGTCTTTCGAAATTAGTGATGCGACGACCATGCAAAATCGGAATTAATTTTTATATATACAAATAACTATTGAAAAGGTAGTATTACAATCAAAGGTGGTTTTTATTTTTTTATTTTACGCCCTGACGATGGAAAATTTAAAACATACAAAACAAGTTTACGTACTAAACTCCTTTATTGTTATCGTGTATATTTTAAAACTAAATATACAGTTTTCTCACGCATCTACAATATAAAGTTTTATATTAACATTTATAACTGCTAATTATTAAAAACTAATTGTATGGGTGCCGCCCAATCCGCGGGGTGTTTTTTTTCTTACATACATATCTTCCCAAGTCAGAGGGCAGGAAGTATCGAGCACTAAGTTTTTCTTATGATATTGGAAGGCAAACAAGCAGACGGATTTCCCGATGGTAAGAAATTCACGCCGCCTAGAGACACCAAAGGTGGTAATGGTGCGTTGCCAACCTGAGGCCGTGGTGTTAGACCTCGAACAAAAGTAAGTTTACCGGCTACCTTACCCTCCAAAACCGGAACACGTCATGACGTTATGACGGCAGGAATATGTAAGGCGGTGGTACCAATCCACCTACTCAGATGTCACGGTGTTAGTGACAGTAAGCTTATGCTCGCCTTTTACGAGCTGCCTGGCAGGAAGGCAGATGGTCTATTCTGCAACGGAGTCCGGACCAACACGGGGAAGCAACTAAGTGCCACTATTCTTAAAGAAATGCTTAGCTTTCTCCATATTCATAACTCTTTTCACATAAATTATATTCCAGGACTCTTGACACCTCCCTCGGAGAAACCCCAGTGATTTGATCATGGAATATGACTTTTGTGTCATATGTCACTTTTGTGATCTAGTGGTCAGATGTTGGCGTTTACTATATTATGAGGTATGGGGTTTGATTCTCGCGTCGAGTGATTCAAAATATGTTTTATTAAATTCTGATAAAAGCCACGATTTCTGATTAGTGTCTGATTATCTCTGCCAACCTCTTAGGGGATACGAGTGAAAGATACTTATGACATTAGAAAATATTTCTTTTTGTTCACAGAAATGACATTATAGAGATCCAAAATGGCGGTAGACTTACAAATGGACAAAAGCAAAGTGAAAAGCGTCTTCCAGAACATAGGTGTCGACGAAAATGAAAATACCCAAAAACTTTCGGAAGTGCAAAAGTTTTTTAATAAGAAGAATGTGCTTATTACGGGAGCAACGGGTAAGTTTTTTTTAATTTTTATTGCACAATACCGCGCACAAGCACGCCGCTCCCCTAATAGTAAGAGACTACCACAGCCTATATATTATTGACACAATAGGTATTGTATTATATTAAAATAAATAAATATTCCTGGACAAGTTACACAAATTGAACCTAACCCCAAAGTAAGTGAATTATATGCTTGTGTAATGGGTGTAAGCCAACGATAATAATTAATAGAAATACTTAAATAAATTTAATAAATGCCCAGACCCCGAAACGCAGACATCTAAATGTTCATCACACAAATGCCTGCCCCCGTCGGGAATCGAACCTCAGCCTCGCGGTCGGTCTATGTAGCTAGGCGTGTACGCTAGCCACTCGACTAGCAAGGTGGTCGATATTATTTGTTTAAAAAGGCATTCGAATAAATAGTCATGTCAGTTTTTAAAAATATGTCGGTGTATGGGACCAAGATTTTAACATCGTATCTGACCACTTGTGAGGTGTCTCTCTGAAACATAATATCATAAATATGATTTAGAGAATAAAATCTCTATTCTATTAATATTTAAAACTTATATTTGACAATTTATTACTCATAGGTTTTTAAGATAGAAATTGTTATAACGAATAAAAAACGACGGGTTGCACTCCGGGAGTGCCGGCAGAAGTGAAAACTTGAATATTTACGTTGTGCATTTTTGTTATTTTGAAACGGTTGAGTATTAATTTTGCACGAATTGCTTTAATTATCGGTATGAAAGTAATATCATTTATGTGGTAGGTATAATACAATAGTCTTGTGCTTATTCGGACCTTTTTGGGTTCGCACTATAATCGTACAATCCGTAAAATGTACTAGTACACCTGATTAGTATTATTAGTACCTACCTATTAGTACTCTGTGCTAAACCATGAAACTTCAGTATGCTACCTACTAGTACGGCCACTTCATAATTTACCTCGGCCAGTATAATTATAAAAATATGATGAAATGTTTAATTTTTCAAACTTATACAAAATTAAATTCCGGACATTATGGCGTCACTAATAGGCAAAGCGGTGGTACCAATCCGAGGACTCTACCACCTAGTCAAATGCCACGGTTTTAGTGATGATAAGCCTATGCTCGCCTTTTACGAGCTGCCTGGCAAGAAAGGCAGATGGTCTATTCTACAAAGGAGCCCGGACCAACACGGGGAACTTATTATATACTAACCATGACCGAAACTAAGAATTGTAATGTAAGTTATTAAAGTAAAATGTAATGTAGTTATTAGTACTATTAGTACCTATCTATTATTATTAGTACCTGCTCTGTGCTGAATCATGAAACTTCAGTACGCTATTTATTATTTAACACAAGTTTTTGAAATATAATGTTCCAAGATTGTTAAGGTTTTATGTTTAATTAAATTTATCAAGACCAACAACTTTGTTTCCAAACATTGTTAATATAACCGCCTCGTTGGTCGAGTGGCTAGCGTCCTCGCCTAACTACACCGATCAACCGCGAGGCTCGGGTTCGATTCCCGACGGGGGCAGGCATTTGTGTGATGAACATTTAGATGTTTGCATTTCCGGGTCTGGGTGTTTATTAAATATATTCTGGTATCTATTTAAGTATTTTTAGGTAATAGTATCGTTGACTAACACCCATAACACAAGCATATAATTAGCTTACTTTGGAGTTAAGTTCAATTTGTGTAAATTGTCCAAGGATATCTATTTATTTTATTTATCGGTATCATCAATATATTTGTTTGTGTGTGACAAATGCATGGTAGTGTGGGTATTATCTTATATTTTGTTGATTTAGTGCACCTAATAGGCATTATTATTGAAAAATATTTGCGTCTGCACTTCCCCCACACATAAACTATAAGTGTGCCAAATTTTGTGCTCCTGGGTCCGCGCAATTTTAAATTGAGTCCAAAGTTTTTTCTTTGAATTATTTTTATTATGATTCTTTGGCGTCGTCTTCCAAAACCATTAAATATCGATTTTGTACCAAAATCGCTTAAAAATTACCGTTATCACTTTACCTGTTAGAAATAAAAAATCAAAGGGAAAAATGAAAGATGTCGGTTGTATGGAAACCGTTTTGCTGATTTCTCAGTAAGTAGTTGTTTTGTGTGTGTTTTTTTATGATATTGGAAGGCAAACAAGCAGACGGATTTCCTGATGGCAAAAAATTCACGCCACCTAGAGACACCAAAGATGTTAATGGTGCGTTGCCAACCTGAGGTCAGGATGTTAGACCTCGAGCAAAAGTAAGTTTACTGGCTACCTTACCCTCCAAACCGGAACACGTCATGACGTTATAGTGACAGGAATAGGTAAGGCGGTGGTACCAATCCGGGCGAGTCGCTGTGAAACTCTATCACCTAGTCAGATGTCACTTTGTTAGTGACGGTGAGCCTATGCTCGCCTTTTACGAGCTACCTGGCAAAAAAAGGCAGATGGTCTATTCTGCAAAGGAGCCCGGACCAACACCGGGAAATGCGATGAATTTTTACTCGAATACTCAAATTTACTTACTCGAAATAGCTCCTCTGATATTTATGAATTGAATGTAAGTACATATTGTAGGTATGAGAATAGATCGTTAACTTTATTTCATACCGCTATGTAATATAACTTATATGGCAGAGGTTATAGTATATCACCTATACTGACAAAGGTACCGTAATAAAAAAGTGACATAATATGTGACAGTTAGTTTTAGATATATTTCCTCAAAGTACAACATACATTACTTGATTATTTTAATATGACAGTTATTGGCTTGTTCTTTAAAATAAATGAAAGATTAATACATCTTTAAGCACTAGGCAGAATTAATAGGCAGAGGGTCAAACTAGGGTAGATAGAGGTACAATCCAGGATTATCTGAAAATGTTTAAAGCCCCATAGTGTTATGGCAAACCTATCGCCAAGTGAATACTTATCTAATCCCGGCCAGCATTTATTAGCAAATCGAAAAAATATATTTTTGAGTTTGGGAATCGAACTCGTTACCTCATGAAATCAATGCCAACTTCAGATTACTAGACCACAGAAGCAATGTAATAATCAAATTTAAATTATTACAATATTTACAATAAATGATTAGAGATTACTTAACTTACTTTTTTTTATTTATTTGCATTATTTCTTTGTTTTCATAGGTTTCCTCGGTAAGGTGCTAATGGAGAAGCTTCTGCGGAGTTGTCCAGGCTTAGAAAATCTATATCTGTTGGTTCGACCAAAGCGAGGCAAGGACGTGTATTCTAGACTGGAGGAGATCTTCGAAGACGCTGTAAGTTTACTACTTTTTAACCCCAACGAAAAAAGAAGGGTGCTATATGTTTAACGTGTCTGTATGTGTCTGTCTGTGACAACACAAATAATAAAAATGGGCCGATTTCGAGGTGGATCTCTCTGTGTTAACGTGATCGAAATCGTTCTTGGATACATGATGGATATATTTTTTGAGGGAAATTGATATTTAAAATTGCCTCTGTGGTCTAGCGGTTCAGTTGTTGGACTTAAATGCCTGAGGTCCCTTGGTTCAAATCCCGGGTCAGGCAATAAAAAGAAAATTAGGTTTTTTTCAATTTTCTGATTAAAAAAAAGTTGCTCGGGATTGGATACGAGTATGTGCCCGGTTGGCGATACCCTTGCCATCTATCACATTGTGGTACTTAGTGTCTTCGGCTAGTCGTGGGTGCCTGGTTGTGCCTCTGCCTACCACTTCAGGGATTTTGGCGTGAAGATACTATTAAATTTTTATTGTTATACTAATAATAATAATAACAATGGTTGATTAAACTACTAAGTGAGTTGTAGTAGTATTAGTATTACAAAGAAGTAGGTCGAAAATTAACGTAAGACGTGTACAAAGAAAATAAGTCAGCTATAAAATGTTATGAACAAAAATAAGGAAATCTTGCTTGAAAGGTTGGGGTCGTTAAACAGTATTTCTATTGTATGCTGGCTGTTACGTCAAAGTTGTGACTTTAAATGAGATAACTCAGAAGTTACGCGTGACTTGATACCTTTGTATCTATTAATACTAATAATAATCTGGGTCGCCTCTGTGGTGTAGCGGTTCAGTGGTTGGACTTGACTGCAAGATATCCCGGGTTCGAATCCCGGGTTGGGCAACAATGTGAGCAAGAAAAAAGCAAATGTTTCCGGTTAACGATAGGCTTGCCACCTATCACCTCGTGGGACTTAGTGTCTTCGGCTAGTCGTGTGTGCCCTGGTTGTGCCTCTGCCTACTCCTTCGGGTATATGGGCGTGAAGATACTTACTTACTTACTTATTTATACTAGTAAAAAAATAAGGTGATTTGTCGATTAAACTGTTTATATGGCTTTCCCTTAAAGCCCTTGACACTGAGGACAAGATACTTTGCATAAGTTCTTTTAAATTGGAAATACCACATCCGTCACTTATTTGCTCTTTGATGTCTTCATCATAAAATCGCCATATTTGCGTATTGCCTTGACTTATTTACTGAATATTCATGCACTTTACAACACAGTAAATACCAGTGAACCATTAACCAAACAAATCTGAGTCAAATGTGTGTATTTAACTAACAAACAATTAAATATAACGCTCGGGTAAATGTACAAAAGTAATTGCAATGAAGTAAATAAATAATGGAGCTGATATATCGAGTTGAAAGCTAACAAAAAAGCGCAAGCTTATCGTACTCTAGAGGTTAAATATACCAAAAAACCCAATTGCAAACACCTTATTAAAAATAAACGATGTAGTTAAGATACTTGGATGTTGTCTCTTAATGCCTAAGTGGATTTTCACTATACAAATTATAAACGATGTATATGTTATAAAATTATGTATACACCAAAAATCATTTTCACGTAAAACGTTGCCAATACGAGACCGTATGGCTTGAATTTTCAAAAGTTATCAGATGTCAGGTAGAGTCAATCTTCTAACTTTACACACTTTAATTCCAAAGATGTTACAAAAATCTACTCCACACCTTTAGTTAATGTGTAATATGCTACACAATATTTATGAAATATTTAAAACGATAATAATGGTGTCTTTAAAAGTAAAACATCTTTAGACAACGTTACGTTTATTAGAAAGTTGAAAATATACATTTTGTAATTATTTTTGTTGCCCGACCTGGGTATCAAACCCGGGACCTCAAAAAGCCAAATCCGACGCCGGACCACTGGAACATAGAGGCGATTGTAATAATAACATAATTAAGTATTGATAATAGCAATAATTATTATAATCTAAATGAGTACTCAGCTAATTCTATCAGAACAATCCTTGCAGTTCTCAGTAATAATTAATCTAATTTAAAAAAGCAGTTATTAAATTCATTTGCGCTAAGCGAAGTGTGTTGCGTGTGCAAGTTGCGCAAAACAATAATTACTCTGAACATCTGACGACAGTGGTTAATGCCAACTCTTAGAATCCCGGCCGCTGTGATCGATTCCAAATGTCGCTAAATATGGCTATCTCAATAATATCGGCTTTACACTTTTGAAGTTATACTTCTTTTGGCGCGTTAGGAAAAAATGGTGAGGGTAAATTTTTACGATGCGCGCGCACACCGTCACGAAAAACCGACATGATGAAGTTAGCTATAGATAACATTTTAGTTTTTATTAAATATTAAATAAACTTTATTTAACTAAATAATGCATTATAATAAAACTTTTAATGTATTAAATACCTTTTTTCTATGGTTAGTGTCATTTTGTCTACAAATGTAAAATAAGGCAAAACATAAAATTTTTAAAAAGATTTTTATCTTATTACGCCGAAAAAGTGTAACTTCTAACGCGTGTACATAAGTACACACACAATTTTTTTTTATTCTTTTTACTCTTTTTTTTTTAAATTGGCTGACCTAATCTAAATTTAAGCGAAATGATTAATTATGATTAATGAAAACTCTAAAGATATCATTAAAATACATTCGGATTTCCGAAGCTTGACGAATATAGCCGAAGCGCATAATAATCGTGCTACTTTACACTCAGAATATGTGATGAAATTCTTAACATCCTTGTAAAATATGGTCTTAAAAACTTCTTATTACTATTAAAACTAACCGAAAAGTCGCTTATTCCAGTAAAATCATTAAATGTGCAACGCTATACTTCGACGATTACAATATTTATAAAGAAATTAGCTGACCCGGCGAACTTCGTACCGCCTTAGCGTAGCAATGATAGAAGAATAGTGTTCTCCTAATAATGACAAATACAACAAAAAAAGAATTAGTGAAATCGGTCCAGCCATTCATGCGTGATTCCGTGACCAAGAAAAACGGGTTTCATTTTTATATATATAGAAGATAGAAGAAAAAGATAAATTTAAATATAAATTTTTAATTTCAACCCACACACCTGTATAAGTCTTCATGTGTGTGTGTATTCACGCACTCATCAATCATATTTTACGAATACGATTCAGAAAATGTCACATGCTGAGATTATAAAGGCATATCTAGTTCAGTAGGCATTTTTAGTTTAGTAGTTTTGGCCAAGGTTACACTAAAATGGCGCCACTTTTGTTAGTTTGCTGTATTCATAGATAGCGTGTACGTTAATTAATAATAGTTTTCTTGAATAACGTAAATATTCTCACAATTATTCCATGATAAGTACTTGTATAATTAAGTGGTGCTCCTGCTGTTAACAGACAACCACCCCAATAACCACCACAGGTGAACTTTTACTACACCTCTGATGCTTCGTTTTCGTCTCCAACTCGAAGGATGAAGGATGATGACGAATGAAGGAGAAAGAGGGATGATGAAGGAGGAATTAACGGGCATGCTCGCCACCGAACATTAACGACTTTTAGGTTCGTTTACCCACAGATAGATATTTGTTTGTTAAACAAAGATGTCGACGTTTTTGAAGGGTGTGTATTTGACACACTCATTCTGGTGTCAAATCGTTTTTTTCCTACTTTTTTTTATAAGTTTCATTGATTAAACTCACAACGCAAGCATAAAGTTTTGTAACTTTTGTAATAATTATCACAAGTGGTCGCCCGTTGGTCAAAACTCCATATAGACCATCATAAATTTTAATATCGTGTTAATTAGAACGCCATCTTCATTTCTCAAGACCAACTACTTTGTTTCCAAACTGTATAGTGCGCCATCTGTGATATTTTATCATTATCATCAATATTTTTGTTTGTGTGTGTCAAATGCATGGTAGTGTGGGTAATGTTTTATTTATTGAAACAAAGAAAGAAAAGAAAGAAAATATATTTATTTGCGGAATATGTGTGTTAAGGTTGTTACAAAATTATTTAAGCTTTCCAACATATTCTACCACATTGTGGTGTGCAAATATTGAAATATTTTTAAAAACTGATTATTTAGTTATATGTTACACAATGTTTAAATATTCATTTAACAAATAGTTTTATTCTTATTACAATTTGAAATATAACTTACAAACAATTTTGACGTATTGATTTAATGTACTTTATAAGAATTGTTATTGAAAAATATTAGTGTTCTGCGCTTCTCCTACACATAAACTATAAGTGTGCCAAATTTCTTGCTCCTGCGTCCGCGCAGTTTTAGGGGTCAAGGTTTTTGCATCACGTATTAATAAATAGATTATGTTTCATAATGAAGTTGTTTCATTTTAACCAGACTTAACAGTTTACTGCAAATAAATAATAACATGAATACGCTGTGCAAAAAATAAACAAAAACGTTAACAAATATAATAAACTGGTTACATTTCACATCCCAGTATATTTAAACAATAACCATTTAGAATTACATGACATCATCTCTTGGTTCAGCGTTGCCAGTATTTTATTTTCGTACAAAATTTGCAAAATTTTTCCTATTGACGCCACCAAATCTCATGTTATACCGACTCGGCACATATTAATAATCAATCCTAATCCAAAACTCGCTGTCCAAGATTGATAATTTGATGCATTTTCATGTTATCGTTTGTCAATAACATATCTGTGGACAGGATAAATATGACAATTAGGTATAGGATAGGCCGGCGGATACGCAGCTATCTAGATTGATTGAAATCCATCAGATTGAGATACATTATTAACATTGGCCGTATATCATTAGTGTTGTGGCATGAAGTTGTGGTTAGCTTTATATTTGTATGAAATAGTGTGCAACTAAGTAGAATCGTTACATTACTCAAATGGTTAATATCCTAATTACTAATAAAATTTCCCGTATTAATTACTAAATATAATAGTAATATGAAAAAAAATGCTTGGTGCTCGCTCAGCGACATCTGTCATGTAACAGAGGAATTAGTTCACCAAATCGATGACTAACCAATATCAATAGTAGCGTAAGTCGCGACTTCTATGAGCAATCAGCCCAACTACCTCGTTGGCTAGTGGGATGAAATCCCCTAGCGACGAATAGGGGAACCAGTTTTATTAGTTTAGCTGTTAACTTTGTTAATATCTTCAACTGTTTCCGGTTTTCTAATTGTTTTCGTAGATTCTAGAGCTTTTCAATACGAATGTACAATAGTGGGACTCTGATACGTCGTATTCCTGCCCGAAGTTAATTAAGAAACAAAAGAAAGTGATAAAGTGTAATAATAAACGCGACAATTCCGGTCTACGATACCGACCGGAAGTCGACCGACCACTGCACAAGGGCCAGACGAGCATCCAGAGTTTGAGTCCCGGACGCAGCCTAGGCAGCGCTGGTAGCAGTCCAGCCCTTGCAGACCCAGAACCAAGAAGGCCTTTCACAAAAACAGGGCAGTGACATTTCTATACAGGCCGCCTCTCTCTCTGTCAATTTCCGTAATATATAACACTGCATAAGAACGTACCCACTCACTCACTCAGGGGAAGTTACCAAACCGCCCTGAGCGAACCTGAGTTTAATAACGAGAATTCTTCAACGTCAGAAATTAGTATTATTATTGTTATTAATAATAGTGTATTGTAAACTATAAGGTTTATCCATTGTATTACCGAATAATATACTTTTATCAATTCTTTGATTTTATTTTATATTGTAACAATTCTTGAATTGTCTTCTGCCTCCCGTTCAACCTGGTCTCATGCTGTGAGGGCTGACGGGAGCAGGTGACAAGTGTTTCTTTAGGTAATGCGTTACTTAACCTAACCCATAAGATTACTCCTACTTCAGTCCGCTGTAGTAGCAAGTAAAACTTACGACAGTTAGAATAAGTATGCTCAACTATATTGTTTAATACTATAAAATAACCTGTATTTGTTTCGTAGCAATCGATACTCTCTATTTACTCCGCAATAGATTTGGCCTGAAGATACGTAGGTATGTTTTTATTGTTTAATGAAATAAAACAAAAACATCTAAGAAATGCAATAGGATATTACATTTTTATTTTCAGTTTACCGAGATTATCGGCCGTGGCATCATAACTTTTGACGGACCTATTTCAGTTTGCTTGAAAACTGACGTGATCGAGATGATTCCTAATGCAAGTTGTTTCGAGGGTTATTTTTTTTAAACTTTAGTGTTATTAGTTAAATATGTTTAGTTTGCAAGGTATTTTTGGGGCGTAGCAAATGCTATTTTTGTACGTCTCTTATATTAATTACATATGTACGTGTTTAACTTTGAACTTGTAAAACTACGTGCTACAGGTATAGGAAATCTCATCCATGTACGAGATTTTTCGTAGATCTGGCAATCCTGTCATGATTGCTTGGATTTTAAGAGGCTATTTATAAGTTTATTAAATATGTATTAGTTTATTTAAGCTATTAACAATGTAATATTCTTGAAATTAAAATGAAACTAGAATACACAGGAGGTTTTATGTTGTAGATATGTCTATGTAATTGATTTATGAAGCTTAGTTTTAAATTTTGATTTGATTCTTCATAGTTACAAGATTGAAATCGATACGTATCTATTGGATCAATGCTAACCCTTCGACCAATGCTAATGCATACCTAATATGCGGGCTAATTCTGAAGTGAGCGCTTTGAGGACCATTAAAAACGAATAGTAGAAGATCCAAACCTACTTCCTTTCCTTTGATAATAAAATGAAAGATATTTTGAAATAATTTTAACATAATAAAAACACATTAAAATGGGTTTTCTCGAAAATCAACCACGTTACTTACAGGCTTATTCATAAACGTTGCTTAACTTTTAATCACCAATTTAAGTAATGCTTAAAAAATTCTTATTCATAAACGCTATTTAGAGTTAATCATTTGTTTAAATATACTTTAAGCAACCTCGGACCCTTGTTTAAAATTTTAATCAACAAAATGGCTGACTACATTTCAAACAGCTGATTTTATGTGCATTGACAAAATGCAACGACTAGCCATTATATGGCTTATTTGTGTATTTTTATGATTTTATTTATAATACATTCATTGAAATATTTGATTTCGTTGAAGGGTGGACAAAATTGGACGGGATGTGCTGGATTTTGGAACAATATAGGACTGTAATAACATGTTTTCTTATGGAGACGGCCAATGACTCCTATGAAGAAACGAATAGTTTTCCAGAGCATTTTGTTATGATATTGGAAGCAAAAAAGTAGACAGATTTTCTGATGGTGAGAATTTCACGCCGCCTAGAGACACCAAAGGTGGCAATGGTGAGATTCCAACCTGAGGCTGGCATGTTAAGCCCCGAGCAAAAGTAATTTTACCGGATACCTACTTTATTCTACGAACCGGAACAATTCAACAGCAAGAGCTAACGCAGAAATGGGTAAGGCGGTGGTACCAATCCGGGTGAGTCGCTGCGAAACTCACCTCCTA
>NJDD01000236.1:55128-74187 GCA_002245505.1 Calephelis nemesis
CCCAGACATGTAAAATTCTATCTTACTCGTTTCAAATCGAGATTAAAATTTGAAGAAAACTAAAAAGTAGTAATTATTATACCATTTTCGAATCCTTATTAAGTGAGTAAGTTTTTAAAATAATCAGCACAAAGTGCGTAGTATAATTTTTTTTTACCAGGGCTGGTTGAAAAGTAGACTAAAGAATAATTTTGAATGAAAAATAATGATTTATTTTACTTTTTAATGTTTTAACATCGAAAACTGTTTTGTTTTTGTATTCTATCGGTAGCTGAATGATTCAAGATAAAAATAAAAAAAACAGAAACACAAAATGTTTTCATTTGTAGAAACGGCATGAAAAAAACGGACTGAAGGTCGAGATTTTCCAAAATTACAGAAAACATCTAATAATTTTGAAACCATAACACTTTTACTAAGGTGATTTTTTTTTATTTGGTAGAACGCTATGTCACACACCACCAGGTGAAGGGTTATCCATGACTTCCTGGACACGTTGTATAACAGAAATTACATCATTTTATATTTAGCTTAGTAACATAATGTAGATGCATTAAAAACATTATTTTTGAAATGCAGTGTATCATTTTAAACGTTTTGTGTCTATATTGCATCAACTTTATTTGCTCTAATAAATTTAATTTTATTGTAGTACAATATGTACGAGTATTTTATTGTAGAAATATAAATACTCTTTAGCAAGAGGTTATAGATGTCCAAAACCGTATTCAGAAACAACGATGTTGATAACGGATGACAATTGTTAAATCCACTTTTAGCAAAAGACATAGGCATACAGCCACATTTCTACCAAAACCTACCAAGTTAAGCAGTATTTAACTAAGCAATGTCAAAATGAACTTTATGAATTACAAATTTTTAAGCAATGCTTAAGGCTTAATCAAATGATTAGTTAAGCAATGCTTAGGAGGTTACTTAACTATTTTTTATGAATAAGGCAGTTATTTTTTAAAATTTATTTTAATTTTTTCTTTGTACACAAACCTATGTCAATGTCAATGTTTTCGCAATAAAACAGCTCTTATGTTGTCCACATTTATTACTTTTTTTAGGCAAACCACTGTTTAATGTATATTTAAATATGCTAAATCTCTATAAATAATTACATATTATAAAACAAAGTTGCTTCTTCTGTCGCTATGGCCCTTTGTATGATTGATGCGGTTTTTTTAGTAGATAAAGTGATTGAAGAGGAAAAGTCTTAAATATATTTCATAACAGTGCGAAGCCGGGGCGGACCGCTAGTATATAATATAAATGAATCCCCATTTCGCGTGGTCATCGTCACGCCTGGAAAGATTTTTTTTTGTTGTGTTGGTAGAATAGAAGGTTCTTATGAAGAGGAAAACCGGGAAAATAGCAGCGAAAATGGGAAAACAATATTTTTTGTTCCAACTGATATTAGCTGTTAATGTTAAGCGATACGAAGTTCGCCGGGTTGGCAGTTTACTATAAAATAAGATTTAATGTGTTATCAGCTCCTTGCAGTTCGACTTAGGCTCGGATCTCAGACCATAATGAGGTTTTTTGTTGCAGCTTTTTAACCGCCTAAAGGTTGAAGTGCCAAAGTTTCGTCACAAGATTGTCGTTTTATCTGGAGACTGCACAGCCGCGGGGCTTGGACTTACCATACACGACAGACAGAAAATCATAGAAAAGGTATTTATGTTTTATAAAACTAGCTTTTACTCGCAGCTTTGCCCTTACACCAAATTATATATATTACAGCGTGTTAGTATTCCTTTTAAGTTTCATCTAAGTTCAGTAAATTTTGCGTTATAGAGTAACAAACATTTATCAACATCACAAACTTTCGCATTAAATATATAATAGTAGGATAACGATCAAGCAGGCAGCTAGTAATGGAAAAAGATACTATAGAAGTTACTGTTGGGTCTCTATCTCATTATCTGACCATGTGTGTATGCAATATGCAATATGCTCTTATTCGAAACAAGACAATGGCGAGTACTGATGGTAAGTCAGCTCGAATGTCAACATTGAAAATGTTCCTGCAGAACACTCTACCGACAAATTGTCTGTCTATACTAGAAGAGTGATATCATCCAACGAGTGAAATAGTTTTTACATCCTAACAGCCAATATAAATAGTTTTATTTGTCTATAGCATGTAATTTATACTTTAAATGTAACAACAGTGCACTTTAATTGGTGCACTTCTTACCGTTGTCATGTTCCAGTTGGATAGGTTAGTTAGTCGGTAAACTTATACGAAAGGACGACCATAATAGTAGCAGGTTGGCAACGCATTAGTCAACATCATTGGCGGTTGCGACTTTTTTCCCTAATTTCTCTAATAATCTAATAACGGGTATAAGACGTATATTTTGCTATTGATATCGAATTTTGTTTCTACTGCTAAAAATTCAATAATGCCTATTTTGTGTTCCATTTTCACACACACGTACGCAACATACACACACACGCACACGCGCGTATGACTATATAATTTTATTGAGTTTAAGAACTAGGAGAAGGAAAAAATATGATAGTAAAAATAATTACTCAAATCTTGAGAGCAAAATTTATGTCCTAGTTTTTTTGTCAAATTTCCTGTTTTTTTTATGATATTGGAAGGCAAACAAGCAGACGGATTTCCTGATAGTAAGAAATTCTCGTCGCCTAGAGACATCAAAGGTGGTAATGGTGCGTTGCCAACCTGAGGCCGGGATGTTAGGCCTCGAACAAAAGTAAGTTTACCTTACCCTCCAAACCGGAACACGTCATGACGTTATGGCGTCAATAGACAGATAGTATCTTGTATACACCTTAGCATATAATAAAAACTAAATTATTTATTTACTAAAAAAATATTTCAAAAACAAATTAAATTTGTAATTTAAACTTAATTATTGAATGAATAATTAATAACTTAATGAATAATTAAAGAATAACAAACAATACTTTTTTGTAATCAGTATCAGAACCAGAAAAACTTTATTCACAAGGTTTTATACAAGTAGACGTCGACATTAATATTGAAACTACCACCGGATCGAATTCGCACCCTATATTATATAATCTAGAGTATCTTCACGCCCATATCCCCGAAGAGTTAGGCAGAGGTACAACGAGGGCACCCACGACTAGCCGAAGACAATGTGATAGCTGATAGCTCTAAAACGAATAATCCTAATTGAAATCGATCTATCTTTTAAAATTTTATTTTATATTATATTTTTATTACTAATCGTCATATTTACTCATGAAATTTTTTTATTTTACAACAAATTATAAATATCTCAACATATTACACAAATAAAATCTAACTAAAAATGCAAATTACTAGATAATGTTATCAGTGTACATGTTTGTCCCAATAGGGAATCGAACACGGAGGTTAGTAGGGGTTTCATACCATTATTAAATAAATTTTATATGTGTATATCATAACTATTATTCATCACATATGTGATAGTTGAAACATTGTTGATAAATACGTATTATTTATGTCACATCTCTACAGTGACATGGGTGACTTCTATAGTCTTAAGGGTTTAAGATTTTTTTATTTCGTTACGGTTCATTGAGATAGCGGGTAAGAACATCAAGCCAGCATTTATACTATACATATTTACAAACTTATTAAGAATTTTGTCTGTTAGTTTTAACTTTTCTAAAAATCATCGGAGACAATTCTGAATCTTATGTACTTGTTTGGCGTTACTTTTACCAACTTTTTCGACTTCTCGCATAATTAATCCCAGGGAATCCGAACTTTTATTTCTATTTTATGGTTATCTGAATATTCATTTCATTAGATCGTGCATATTCTTAACACATTCAAAATAGTTTCGATTAGTAAATTAATAATCAGTAATAATAATATTGAGCCAGTTCTTGCGATAGGCCATGAGAAACTCTACTGGAACCGATTCTGATGTGATGTGTGTGATGATAGCATCACAGACAGGACTGTTGTCGCTAACAAGTCTTATATCCTACTAGTAGATTTATTGATATCAACGTCGCTTGTGGCGTTAACCTCCTGAAAGCTTAGGAGGAAACATTGTCAAATACTTAATATTGATTTGACTCACAAGGCTACCGACATCTGGGATGTTGGCTCAACAACAGTTCCCACGGTAGTCGTGTCAGTAAATGGTCTTATAGTAAAATAACACCTTAAGAGACTCTCATTGCCATTGTGGTCTAGACAATTTAGAAGACAGCAATTTTGTAGACATTGTCGCATTGTGCGAAGACCCCTCAGTCTGACCACTTTTGTCTTAGTAAGACCAACGTCTTCGGAGTTCCCTTTTTTGTGTTTAAATAACAATAATAAATATCCCTGGACAAATAACACAAATTGAATCTAACCCCAAAGTAGGCAAATCATATGCTTGTTAGTCAACGATTCTAGTACATAGAAATACCTATATAGATAAGTGAATAAATCAAATAAACACCCAGACCCTGAATACAGACACCTAAATGTTCGTCACACAAATGCCTGCCCCCGTCGGGAATCGAACCTCGATACGAGCCTCGCGGTTGATGGATTTAGTTAGGCGTGTACGCTATAGTCCAGTAAAAAGTTAAATGAAACCATGATCTGACCAGTTTTGGCGCAATGAGTAAAAATGTATTCATTAATACTTAAATAATGATATTACGAAAAAAAATTTTTAATTTTTAAAATTTAAAAAAACTTTTAAAATGATGCTACAGATACACACACACACACTTACCTACACGGACAGATAAAACTTATGACTTCCCCCTTTTTCACCCACTAAAACCTTAATGAATCTAATGTTGCTAAAAAATCATTTCGATCGTATCAGCTTTAAAACAAAAAATCCTAATATAAACTGGTCTATCTGTTCAAAAGTTGTGATGCCAGACAGACACATAGACACATCAAACTAGTTACACCCGTAGGTTTAAAACTTATATAAACAATCTAATCTCATGAACAGAAAGGCAATGAGAAAAAATAAATTGGATTTTGCTATTTGTTTAAAGTAGGTACGTTCTAGACGATTAAAAACACTATTTTTTATGATATTGTAAGGCAAAAAAGCAGACGTATTTCCTGATGGTAAGAAATTCACGCTGCCTAGAGTCACCAAAGGTGGTAATGGTGCGTTGACAACATATTTTGTTGACAATCTAGACCGTAAATTTAATCCAAATTTAATAATAATCGGAATATGGAGATAAATGTTTCTCTTAGGTTAGCTTTGGAAAACATTATTACATCCGTCTAGAACCACTATTATCATTTTAACACAGTCATTGAATTGACAATGGCGTACGGCGGTGATTGACGGATTGAAATGTCCTGACTTCTTCTTCTTTTTCTTTTATGGCTTTGCTTTGCTTACTTAATACTTAAACTTACTTTGCTCGAGGCGTAACATAACGAACTCAGGTTGACAACGCACCATTACCACCATTAGTGTGTTTAGGCGGCGTGAATTTCTTTCCATTAGGAAATCTGTCTGCTTGTTTGCCTTCCTATGACATAAAAAAATTACTTTTATAACTACCATGCATAGTTTGATTTCGCCAAGTCTTGACTTTCATTCAAACTTAATCCAGTGACTGTGATAAAATCTATCGTGTCAAGGACGTATAAAAGTCTCACAAAATCTGCAAAAAGGGTTATTAAACGCCTTCAAAAAAAAGGAAGAGGATTTCAATTCGACAGCATGTTTTTTGTATGTGTCTTATGCGATCACGCCGTCAATAGCCAAACGATTTTGATGGTTCTTTTTTATAAAGACAGGCAATCATTCCGAAGACGAGGTTGTCCCATATTATTTTTTATGATATCATTAAATTTTAAGGTCGAAAAATTATGAATTATTTAGTATTTTAAAAACTACTAGTAGGATATTGATAAAATATATGTGGAACCATTTCGAAACCATTCGTTTTATTTAGAAAAAAGAATTATCAAATCGGGAAGTGGTACCCACTGAAATAGTTGGAGTTTTTGCAGTTTTACTATTAATTATTAAATAAATAAATTTTAGGTGAACATAATATTCAATTCTGCAGCGACAGTGAAGTTCGATGAAGAACTGAGGACTGCTCTCGCCACCAACGTTCGAGCTTCCATCCATCTGCTCGAAATGGCTAAAGATATAAAAGATTTAAAGGTAGGTAGACAGAATATTGTGTTTTTATGTGACGAAGTAACAGACATCCGTAGTAACTTGCTTATGGTACAAGAAAACATATTACAGACTAGCTTCCGCCCGCGACTCCGTCCGCGCGCATTTCAGTCTTCGCGTGATGAAACTGAAAAATTAAGATTTTTTTTTCTACGTATTTTTCCAGGATAAAAAGTACCCCATTTTATGCCCAGGATAATAAGGTAAAGTTATACCAAGTTTCATCGAAATCGAACCGTTAGTTTTCACGTGATGCCTGAACATACAGACAGACAGACCAATTTTTTTAAAATCACATATTTGGGTTTGATATCGATCCAGTAACACCCCCTACTATTTATTTTTTCAATATTTTATTGAAAATGTAACGTTCTAATTTTTGCTGGTATCTACTCGTATATACATATAATAAATCTGTAGAAGGGTCAATACTGTACATTGGTACTGGCTCTGGATTGGATATGTGCCCGGTTAAAGGTAGGCTTGCCACCTATCGCATTGTGGGACTTCGTGTCTTCGGCTAGTCGTGGGTGCCCTGGTTGTGACTCTGCCTACCTCTTCGGGGATATGGGCGTGAAGATACTTCAACGCAAGTAAAGAGAAGTTAATTATTATGCTGACCTTTTACGAGTTGTCAGGTAGAGGGGGTATTTATTCTACTCTGATGAAACGGACCAATACCGGGAAATTCCAAGATCCTTAATAATAGTTGTATAAGGATACTATACCATGTTGGAAAGATTTATTTTTCCTGTGTTGGTCTGGGTGAGCTGAGTCAAACAGTCCATTTAATTCTATGCAAAGTTATCAAATTTCAACAAAATCGGACAAGTGGTTTAGCTATGAAAGCGTAACAGACAGACAGACATGCCTTCGCATTCTCATATTATGTATCGAATACCGATAAGTATAATTTAAATGCTGGGTCGAGAAATAAAAACAAATTGGGTTTTTTATATTTGTAATATAAATAATGGGATTGGTTATGTGCTCGGTTGGAGGTCGGCTTGACACCTATCACATTAAATGTCTTATTAATAAACATGGACTAACGTAGAAGGAAAAAAACTTTACCGCCTTACCTATTCCTGCCGCCATAACGTTATGACGTGTTTCGGTTCGGAGGTAAGGTAGCCGGTCAACTTACTTTTGCTCGAGGCCTAACATCCCGGCGTGAGGTTGGCAACGCATGGTGCGTCATGATGTGTTCGGTTCTGGTAAACTTACTTTTGCTCGAGGCCTAACATCTCGGCCACAGTTTGGCAGCGCACCATTACCACCTTTGGTGTCTCTAGGCGGCGTGAATTTCTTAACATTAGGAAATCCGTCTGCTTGTTTGCCTTCCAATATCATAAAAAAAACCTTATTGTAATAAATACTACAATACCAGGTTGAAACTTGGAGTACTTTACTACGTGTTTATTTATAAGACGGAATGGGACTTAGTGTCTTCGACTAGTCGTGGGTTCCCTATTTGTGCCTCTGCGTACCTACTTATCAGGGAATGTTAGTCTGAAAATAGTCGTACTATTTTTATTATCAATCTTAAGTTGCGGGGTAATCTAACTAAATACTACTAAACTAAATTATTGTACTAGTGGGTATTGGGGTCATCGCATGCCCTTTTTTATAGAAGAGGAGGCTAACGAGCAAGTGGGTAACCTAATGGAAAGTGATCACCTCCGCCCACGGACATCCGCAGCACCAGGAGTATCACAGATGAGTTGCCGAGCTTTAAGGAACTGTATTTTTATTTTGCGTACTCTATTTTTAATTATATTTCAGGTTTTCATGCACATATCAACAGCTTTCTGCATGCCATTCTTAAGTCAAATAGAAGAGAAACTATACCCATGTAACATTGATTACTATAGTTTAGAAGAAACCATTGCCAAGCTAAGCGATGAAGAAGTGAACACATTGTTACCAAAGTAAGTTATTTTTACTAAACTTTAAGCAAGATTCTTGGGAAAGTCATAACATCTAGCAGAAATGGAAAAGGGATCTTTTCAGTAGTGAGCTATCTGGGGACCAAAATCCAACTTGGAAGCGTTTGAAGCATCTACTAAACTTTTAGGTGTATTCTGTTTTTTTCGTGATATGTTATACTTGATAATGGCAGTTTAAAAAAAATCTATCCAACTGATGGCGGTCTTGTCACATTATGCTAAAAACGTTATAGTGCCAACTCAAATGTTCAGTATTCACTAGCAGAACTGCTATTTCGTGAATCGTCATTCCGTTGCGGAAAAGGATTTTTTTACTTCTATTTATGAGGATGCGGTATCGGTTGAGTTAGTCAAAATATTGCGGAATTTCCCCATTATGAGGAAGGGGAAGAGGAATCCTCAGCAACCCTAGTGTGAGCACCGCGAATGAAGCTCCTACAACTGCATTTTTTATTACCAGCTAACATGGCGAACTTCGTATCGCTAGACTTTAACAGCTATTTACAGTTTGTATGGATTAAAGCATTTTTCCCATTTTTACTGCTATTTTGACGATTTTTTTTTCTATATGAACCTTCGGGCAATGACCGACCCAACAAAAAATAATTGACGAAAATTGGACTATCAGTTCAGGTGTAATACGATGACTAAGCGAAACAAGGTTTCATTATTACATACAGGGTAACTTTGAAAGAACCGGCCAAATTTTAAAATAAGGGGGTATAAGTTTAAATGGTAATAAATAGAGGTAATAAATAAATTAAGTATAGGTAAAATGTAAAGATTAATTGATATTTAAATATAATTTCCTAGTTGTTATAGTGTTATTTATTAATATAAAATATAATAAGAATAATGAATAAATACGAATTGTATAATAGGTAATAATAATGAATATTGTAAAATCTTTATATAATAAGTGAAAAGCTAGCAATCGAAGAATCTTGTACAAAAATACTTGCATGCCATGTAAATGACGGAATATTTGTACTTCATACTATTATTAAGACCAGATAAAACATGTGTCTTACCAGATACACTTAACCTTTTAAAGCAGCCGTGTTATTGATATAATAATAATCATAGTTCCTAGTTTGATATTTTTATCTGATGCACCTTTTTTTCTGTTGGTCCATTAGCATATACTGTTAATATGGTCCACAAAAAGTCTAAATAAATAAATGTCGCCTTACATAGTAGGGAAGCGGGTAGAACAATTGACCTAGCAAAGACCAGAAAAAACTTTATGATTTATGATAATGCAGTTTACATATTATTACCAAATTGCAATGTTTACCTTTATAAACTTTCACGTAAACATTCCGCAAAAATGCTTTACTTGTTGTCACTCTACGTTGTAGCTAGTTCGAGTCATGACGTCACCAGCCTGCGAATGCAACTATGGTCGGTGAGAATAAGTTCAAAGCTTCGTTTACATTATAACCATGCATCTTGTATTAAAAATTGTACATTGATTTTTTTAATTTTTTTGTTTTGAAGCTATACTTCTTTTGGCGCGTTAGGAAAAAATGATTAAGGTAAATTTTTACGATGCGCGCGCACACCGTCACGAAAAACCGACATGATGAAGTTAGCTATAGATAACATTATAGTTTTTAAAAAAATTATACCAACAAAGTAAAAGTTAGGACATCTACGTATGTTTGTGTGAGAACTGACAACTGTATTCACAATATTTCTTTATTTCTATGGTTAGTGTCATTTTGTCTACAAATGTAAAATAAGGCAAAAGATAAAATTTTTAAAAAGATTTTTATCTTATTACGCCGAAGAAGTATAACTTCTAACGCGTGTACATAAGTACACACACATTTTTTTCCGTAGACCGAAAGTGTTATCGATTCCGAACCGTTTCTCAAAATTTGGCTGGTATTTCATATGTATGCTGTATAAAATAGATTTGTGATTAGCGATATTTTGTACGTGAAATTCCTAGAAACAAAAAACGTCAAAACGACAATGTTTAGTTAAACAGATAAGCTGGTAGCTCTAAAACTTCAGAACGGCATAGTTGTTTATTACTATTGTAGATATATAAAGAAAGTGTTGGTGTTAAAATGCGAAAGGGCATGCTCCCCTGGTTCGGTCATGTGAAAAGAATGACAGATGAAAGATTGACAAAAAGGATATTCAATGCGAATGTGGATGGATGTAGGTACCTGTGGTGACCAAGGCTGACATTTCACGATCATATCAATCGGATATTACCCGAGGGTGGTGTCAAGAGTCTCCGAAACCGGCGTGTTTGTATGAAAAGTGTAATGAATGTGAAGGAAGCAAGACAGGTTTGTCAGGATTGTGAGGTCAGGCATTCGATACTCTCTCCCTACCCCGTAAGGGACTTAGCGTGAAGATATGTATGTATGTATGCAAAACCTACAAATTGACGGAGTTTATGTTTACTAATTAATGTTATCACTTACCAACACGTTGTTCGGAACACAGACTACTTAGAGATACTACGTTCGGAAAAGCATGAAAAATACATATCAAAAAAGCAACTTTACTAAAATTATTTTTTGCCAATGTTGCTAGCTGCCGTACTAAAAGTAAACAACAATTTGCAGGATCCTAGGAAAATGGCCGAACACCTACACGTTTACAAAAGCGCTGATTGAAAAGGAGCTCACGAGCAGATCAGAAAACGTCCCGTTGTGTATCTTTCGTCCTGCCATAGGTAATATTTAAACCTATGCTTATAGTTGTAGAAAAGTAAATTTTGTTACTGATCATATTAAAAACAAAACAAAGGAGACAAAAAATGGGCAGCAGAACACATTTTAAGCAATTTTAACAATTTTGACTATCTGTAAAAGCATCTTCACGTCAATATCCCCGAAGTGGTTTTCCCCGTGTTGGTCCGGGCTCCTTTGTAGAATAGACCATCTGTCCTCCTGTGCCAGGCGGATCGTAAAAGGCGAGCATAGGCTTTCCGTCACTAACACCGTGATATCTGACTAGGTGGTAGAGTTTCGCAGCGACTCACCCGGATTGGTACCACCGCCTTACCTATTCCTGCCGCCATAACGTCATGACGTGTTCCGGTTCGGAGGGTAAGGTAGCCGGTAAACTTACTTTTGATCGAGGTCTAACATCCCGGCCTCTGGTTGGCAACGCACCATTACCACCTTTGGTGTCTCTAGGCAGCGGAAATTTCTTACCATCAGGAAATCTGTCTGCTTGTTTGCCTTCCAATATCATAAAAAGAATAAATTAAAGGACTTAATACGAAAGGACGACCATATGAGTAACAGGTTAGAAAAGTAATAGTCAACATCAGTGGCGGTTATGACTTTTTTCCCTGATTTCTCTCTAATAACGTGTATAAGACGTATATTTTGGTTTTTATTAGAAAATTGGAAAAACCCAAATTTCTTTTTGTTGCCCCCCACCCGGGATTCGAACCTGGGACCTCATGCAGTCAAGTCCAACGACTGAACCGCTAGACCACAGAGACTATCTGTACCTTAACCGCGATTCAACCAGAATTTTCTAAACCGATCGTAACGAAATTCAACAGGTAGGTAGTCTATGATCCGAGAAGCCGCATTACAGGCTAAATTTTAAACGGATTCTAAAAAAAGGAGGTTTTCAATTTAACTGTATGTTTTTTTTGTATGATTGTTATACGATTACTCGAATAACATTCACACAAAATCGGTAGGTCATGATTTCGAGATGGTACAATATCACTTTTATCATGACTTTTTGAGTAGCAATAATTTAGAAAATTCATACATACATTTTCAAATCACTAATTAAATGCATCTGCCTACCTATTCGGGGATATGGGCGTGGTGATACTTTTTATTTAGTATGTTTTCGTTAAAATTTCCTTGTCCACTTATCATTAAAATATAGTACACAATATAATTTTTGCAAAATCCTATAAATGTTTATATTTTAAAAATACAAATACTATACGAAATAGTTTAAAATAGTGCATCTTCAGATCGTTAGTTTAATCTATCTGTGATCTGTGTGCTTCTTTCTTTTCCATAGGTAATTAAAAAAGAATTTCACCAAGTATCGACTACATACCTCTTACCGTCTATAATTTCAGTAACCTCTACAGCAAAAGAACCTTTAAGATGTTGGATAGACAACTTGTACGGGCCGACTGGTGTAGCAGTGGGAACTGGTAAGTTTTGCCATAGGTATTTTTGTTGCTTTATTATTAAATTATATTTTTATTAAATCATAATTGTAAATTATCAATGTAACTCATGATGATTTATAATTTACATATCGGGTACAGATAAAGTTAATCTTTGATCAGTTATCACTAATAATTATTATTTATTTATTGTAACTAATAATTTATAATTATTAATTGATTTATAAATAATTATTAGTAATTAATACTTACGATCATTAGTAAATTTATGAGAGTCCTAAACAAGTTCGAATAAAACTTTACATTGGTATTAAAATTAAAATTATTATTATTTTCATCATGATTGTTGTCAAATGTTATCTCATATTAACGATTAATTTTTATTCGTAATTATTACTTAATTAATAATATTTATTATCACAACAATGACTATAATCGATAATTTGTTTATTCATAAGGAATTATACACATGCTTACATATATTTATGCCAAGTCCCTTGCAGAGTAGGCAGAGTACGAAGAGGTAAATGTCACTATTTTGATTTTCATAGACCTGCCAAGGTTCTTTCACATTGATTACTCTTTTTAAACAAACAGCTCGGTTCTGGAGCATTTTGAAACAATCCCAAGATAATATGCTTGTGATTTGGTTTTCCTTGTTCCAGCATCCTGCTAAATATTATACATTCGCAATGTATCTACAATGAAAATTTTCATCTGCCATTCTTTCCACATGACCTGAATATCGGAACACGTAAAAATTTCACAAAACAAAGTGAAAATGATCTTAATTATCAACATTAAAAATGTGAAAATTATTGAGATTTTCTACAATTTTGAAATTACTAACCCTAAAGTAAGCAAATTTTATGCTTGTGCTATGGGCGTTTGTCAATGATCTAATAGATAGAAATATTTAAATAGCAATTTAAGCATTTCAATGTCTTAGTATCCTTGTTAAGCACATACATTTTGGTTATCTTGGGGTTAGACTCGGCTCGGCCGCTCCAACCGCTAGGCTCGGAGTCCTTTTTTGATTGGATCTATGTGAAGAACATAGATGTTTTTATTTCTGGGTCTGGGATTTAATATATATTTATATTCATTTAATATTTTTTGCGTTAATATCATTGTACAACATCCGTAACATTAGCATACTATTGACTTATTTTAGGAGTAGGTCAATTTACCTACTAAATGAGATCATTCTTTAAAAAATCTTTTTTAAAATTTATAGACATTTCTTTACTTCCAAAGTTAAAAAAGGCACCAATAATATCTTAGATATGTATATCTTTTCCAGTTACCGGAATCCTTCGAACGTTACAATGCAATGACTCTCTAAACGCAGAAATTGTGCCAGTTGATTACGTTGTCAACTGCATTTTGGTGGCTTCAGTGAATATCCATAAGGAGTATGTTAAGAGGTAGAGTAAAATAGAATTATATTTTATTTCATACAGCAGCAGTGTACTTGTGACGCTTCTATAATAATGCTCTATCGCTAAGCGTGGGCTCTCACTGGGTAGTTCAGGCAACAGAAATTCTTTGGGTTTATTTCTTCTTTCTTTCGTCTAAGTTGAAAGCCCAACCATCGCATACATGCACATGACTAACTTTACAGTATGCATAACGACAGTACAGTATACAATATAACAATGTGCAAAAGAATACTTTGTAATTGGTAATTCAGTTAACTGTTTAAATTTCTTCCATTGGCCGGGTCAGGGCGGGGCGCTTTGCAGCGCAATAATCCGCCTTTTTTTACGATATTGGAAGATAAACAAGCAGACGGATTTCCTGATGGCACGAAATTCTCGCCACCTAGAGACACCAAAACTGGTAATGGTGCGTTGCCAACTTGAGTCCGGGATGTTAGACCTCGAGCAAAAGTAAGTTTATCGGCTACCTTACCCTCCAAACCGGAACACGTCATGACGTTATGGCTGCAGGAATAGGTAAGGCGGTGGTACCAATCCGGGTGAGTCGCTTCTAAACTCTACCACCTAGTCAGATGTCTTGGTATTGGTGACGGTAAGCCTATGCTCGCATTTTAAGAGCTGCCTGGCAGAAAGGAAGATGGCCTATTCTGCAAAGGAGCCCGGACCAACACGGGGAAGCCTAGATCATTATAATATATTTTGTGTGGAGCAACGCATACTGCCGCGTCAAATCGGGGCGGATATTTCCGTGGCGAATTTCCACGCGGCAGCCCGCTCTCAATGTGTGCTCTACAGTCAGCCAATGTCATTTAACGATAATGTTTTGTATAAAAACTACAAGAGGCGCTACTTTCAATACTTAGCGATTTTAACGACGAGTTTCTTCTCTATTTTTTCACTCTATACTTTGGCAGTTGGCACTGAGTAGCTGAAATCCGCCGATGCGATTAGATGCGATGCGGTCCGGTCCGTCTGAGTGTGTTTTGCATCACGATGCACAACACTTAGATGTTAGATGTAGAGTAGGTGTCTTCGCTCCGCTTAGATGTGCTCTATCCTTTAGTTTATAATATGTAATTATAAAGTACTTGTACAATCTATAAAGATTGTCCGAACGTGAGACAGTTGTCTCATGCAATTTGTCTATTCTATAAAAGCTGAAACAAATCATCAGATGCCGCTTACGCCGTACTTGTATTTGTACTGTACATACCGTACGTGTATGTTGCCAATTTAGCATATTTAATGCCAGATTTTTATGACGTTTAGCATATTACTTAGTTGTCTATAGTACAGTAAAAGTATATTAAATTATATGGAATTATAACTGTTTGGCGGGTTTTGGAGTCTTCAATTTACCATTACCACGTTTGGTGTCTCTACGCAGCATCAATTTCTTACCAACAGGAAATCCGTTTTCTTGTTTGCCTTCCAATATCATAAAAAAATAAAATAAAAAAGTAAAGACAATAGTTGCAATAATATTCAAGGCTAAATAGATGATTTTTGGCTTTGCCTATTTGACTAAAATCGCAATGAAATTATTTTCAGTGGTCGACCAAAGGAATGCCCAGTATTCAATTATGTCAGTTCTGTCGAAAATAAGTTAACATGGAAGGATTTTAACAAGAAAAATACGGACATGGTGCATAAAGCACCCTTCTCTAATGCTATTTGGTAAGTGAACGATTTTCTTGTACAGTAACGATACTTCATAAACGAAAATAGCATATACAGGGTTATATTTGAAGTACCAGCCAAATTTTGAATAAAAACACTTATAATAAGGTAATTCAAAATTAAAAGAAATCATTTTATAAATATTATCCAACGTAAAATATACGATGCACGGGTGTAACGTAAATAAGGAATGAAACTGGTTCCCATGAACCGCAGTCGTATTTACAGGCTGGTGACGTCATGACTCGTACTAGGTACGACATATCGTGACAACAAGTGAAGCATTTTTGCGGACTATTTTAAATGAAAAAAATTATCTTCACGCCCAAACAGGTAGGCAGAGGCACAACCAGGGCACCCACGACTCGGCGACCACGGGCTCGGTGCGCCGCATTCATAATTGTCAGATCCGAGAAAGAGTAGGATTTAAAGAAGTGTGGGGTTTGTAAGGAGAAAGGCATCATGCGCTAGTTCGGTCATGTGGAAAGGATGGCAGACGAAAGTTGACAAAGCAGATCTACAACGCGAATGTGGATGGACCAGGAGAGACCTAGGTTGCCATTCCACGATCAAAGCTCGGGTTTTCTCCAAGGGTGATGTCAAGTCTTCGAATGAATGTGGAGAAAACCAGTCAGGTATGCAAGGATCGTGAAATTTGGCATTCGATACCATCTACCTACCTCGTAAGGGACTTGGCATGAAGATATTTATGTATGTGTGTTAATCAAATAAAAATACTTTTTTATAAATTTACACACACATATATATATATATATATATATATTATGCCCCTTGGAGGAAAACATCCATCCGACTTGGTCGTAATATAATTTTTATTAATTGACTTTTGACGATCTATAAATCCTTTTACAAGTTTACATGTAGCATGTCTGTGGGAGCATGGTAGCCTTTCAACCACCTTTCTAGATTAATTGCCTCTGTGGTCTAGCTGCCTGGCGTTGGACTTGACTTTTTGTGGTCCCGGGTTCGATCCCCTGGTCGGGCTACAAAAAACTAGGAAATATATATATATTTCATTTTCTAACAAAAATAACGTTGAGCGGGATTGGATATAAGCCCGTTTGGCGATAGACTTGCCACCTATCACTTTGTGGGACTTTGTGTCTTCGGCTATTCGTGTGTGCCCTGGTTGTGCCTCTCCCTACCTCTTTGGGGATATGGGCGTGAAATACTTTTTTTTAAGTTGACACTATGAGGAAGACAGCCTTTTTAAAGGCAGCCATCTAAAGCTGTAGTAGAGTCCTTTTATTAAGGGACTGACCACTAATAACACTTTTTACAAGCACACCTACATGTAAGTATCTGGAAGGCAGCATTTCTAACTTGTACCAGTAGTAGATTCAAATTTTTTCTGATAGTCAAAAGTGATTAACAAATAATCACTTTTGACTATCTGAAAAAAAATTAAAGATTAGTAAATGATGTTTGGTTGCAGGTACCTCACACTAACGTTAACAAAAAATGTATTTATTCATCACTTGTTAACATTATTGTTACATTTCTTACCAGCGGTGGTGATGGATATCCTGTCTGTCTGTGTTGGGAAGAAACCAAAGTAAGTATTGTCATTATGGAGTTTAAAGTTGTTACTTAGGTACGAGTATTTATCCCGAAATTCCATCTACAATACAATACGAAAGTTTTAGGTCTAGCGACCCTATATGACCCTATGGCCCTATATGCTAGATGTAATTTGTTCTCAAGATTGTTTTATATTTGTCATTGACCCATCTTTACCTTTATAAACTTAAATCAATGGCATCCACCTTAAGCTTTATCTGATAATAGTAATAACAATAATAATGTATTGTCCCATATTTATCTTAGCAAGGCTCATATCCTAACTTAACTACATTTACTTTATGACTTAAAGGGTCCTGGGCCTGATACTCTACCTCCAATTTACTTTAAGCGAACTGTATTATAGTATACTGATTATATATATGATATAGTATACTGATTGTATGTGTGAGCTCTTACATATTGTTATTTATATTTATGCTATGTTATATAGCACGTTTTCATATTTCAGAGAAAACGACTTCCACAAAGGTGGATTGGTCCGCGATTGAAATGTGAAAAACAATGCGCCTTTATCTATTTTGTCAGTTTTATTCAAATTAGTGGAAAGATTAGTTTATAATGAGGGGGTTAATTCAATATCTTTTTAGAGATGATCACTGGGTAAAGTGTATGTACATCAAATAGCTGTCAAGTGACGTGTTTTATATTTGCTATCTCTAATGTATTTCTGTTGGTCACAGGAGATAGGAAATATAAAACACGTCATTTGAGAGCTATTTCATTTACACTTTACCCAGTGATTGTCACTAGGTTAGGTTAGAGAATAAAAAAAGAATAGCCCAGCTGATTTACCCTATTTTGTGTATCTCTATCATTGAGGAACGACATGGCTTTTATAAAACCTACATTTATTAGTAGATTCACTGCATTCAATTAATTAGAATTCACATTTCTTTTATGTATATTGATTAATGGATATAAGTTGACGCCGTATACACAGATTAAAAAAAAGCCTTTAATAAAGTTGATCAGTATTATTATCGAACAAGCTATATTTTAACGATAAACATGGCAATTTGTCACGGTGGTTTGTATCCAACATCCAAAACTGATTAAAATAGTGGTAATTAATGGATATCATTCAGGAAGTATTTCAATTACTTCAGGGTTCTTACCATGAATTTGCAGCTTGTCAAGTTGACCATACTCGCTACCGTCTCTGTAAATTATTTGTATGAAAACTTCGAACACCGCCTCTGTTGATAACTAAGAGAAACAAAAGGTATCACAGATTTCGACACGTAACACACCGAACATAACCTATACCAATTTATGGAAAAGGCCCAAGTGTACCGCAGGGCTCAATACTCTTGCCACTGCTGTTTATATTGTTCATCAATGACATTAAAAATGTTTGCAAAATTCTAAATGGGTAGTATAAGCAGATAATCTTAAAAAAAATGATTATATCAAGAGTTATTGTAGTATATAGATTTATGATTATTTTCAAAAAGACCTAAATATGTAACCTGCATACTGTAATAACAATAAACTTTAGATCAGTTTCGCTTTATGTCATTACATAGGAGTAGAGAGTACTACTCCTGTAGTGAGGCTTTAGAATTATCTCCTCGTAGATGTCAGAAGAGCTTCAAATATTAATACTGTCAAAAGTATGTTCACGGGTCTCCTTCTGCGTTCACTGTAATTTAGGTTCCATTTTACTTTTCTTGCTTCTGCAACTGCAAACACTGATCACATCCACATGTAGGGAAGGTGATTGTAAAGAAAGAGGCGTAGTTTAGTTTGCAATGAAAACGATTGCTAAAATTGTTGATTAACTTTATTTATAATACTTTTTTACCAATCAATCTTCAGTCGACAATGTTTACAATGTTTTGTTGTAACAGTTTAACAACCAGTTTGATGTTAACACTATTTTTTCCCTGTTTCAGAATGTTAAAAGTGACATTTAAGGTTAAGAAGTTTTCATCGGTCATTGAATATTTTTCTTTAAGACAGTATGAGTTTTGTAATCGCCGGACACGAGAGTTATGGGAGAAAACAAGTAAAGAAGATAAGGAGGTAAGGAATTGAAAATTTTCTCGGCGGTATTTAGTGTAACTCAGTTGTTTAAA
>NJDD01000236.1:74195-109314 GCA_002245505.1 Calephelis nemesis
GTGTGTGTGTGTGTGTGTGTGTGTGTGTGTGTGTGTGCGTGTGTGTTTTGTTGCTGCTACCTTTTCCAGACTGATAGACTGATTTGCATCGCAGAGATAAATAAATAAATATCCCTGGACAACCCCACCGTAAGCAAATTATACGCTTGTGTAAAAGTGTTAGTCAACAATACTTATACATGTAAATACTCTAATAGATACCAGAATATATTTAATAAACACCCAGAGCTTGAAAATGCAGACATCTAAATGTTTATCACACAAATGCCGGCCCCGAATCCAACCCGAGCCTCGCGGTTGGTTGTTTAGTTAGGCGTGTACGCTGGCCACTTGATCAACGAGGCGAATATTTATAAAATATTATTTGTGAACCTAACCTAAGTGAACTCGTTTCGATGTTAGGACCAAAAGTAGCTCGTGTCACTCTGAAGCATTCTAGCTATTTACACACACAAAAAATATATTCTCAGCTTTATTGTAACGTAAACGATAAACCAGGAAACTATTCTGATTGCGTTTCTTCATAATATATTAAGTATATTATTACACAGTACACTTGCAAGTTTTAATTTAAACACTTAACTCTGAGTTAGCTACCCCTTGTTAGAATAATTCACTTTATATTTGATGGCTTAACTAATTATTCAATTTAACTCATTATGGATAGCGCCCAGTTGGACGGGCCGGGACGGGCCGCATCGCAGCGCAATAATCCGCCTAGATCGCTTGCATACATTTTGTATGGAGCAACGCCAACTGGGCCGGGCCGCATCGGGGCGGATTATTGCGCGGCGGATTTCCGCGAAGCACTCCGCGCGCTTACCCCGTTGCGGGGTTTATTACTTTATTACCGTTAAAAAAACACTATGGTATTTTACCGCTAAAGTTTCGTACGAAAACTAATAGAGGCACCACTTCCTATGACAACTACTAGATGCGCCATCTATCAACTTTCCATACTTGACGGTTTTAATGTCGAGTGGCCTCTCTATTTCGTTGCTCTACTTTGGTACTGAGTAACAAAAGTCCGCGCCGATGCTATGCGGCCCGGCCCGCATCAGTGGGCTTTGCAATGCGATGCGCCCCGGCCCGACACGCTCCGCCCCGTCACCAGTGGGCTATCAGCAATAAAACTAAATCTGTGCAAGAAATGTTTTCTACAAACAATGATCGCTACGTAAGGTATACAGGAAACATAACTCAAAACGAGTCAGTTTTGTCAGTTTGTCGGTTCTTTTCTCACTCAAACGCTACTGTACTGATATTTAATTTTTGTTTATGAGTAACTAAGTATCTGTTACCACGAAAAAATGCGAAAGCCACGAAGTTGCAGTAACAGCAAGTTTAAACCTAAATTATGTTTTCAGTTATTTCCATTCAGTATGAAGGATATAGATTGGAATGACTACTTCCAGTACTACCTGCTGGGTATCCGTAGGTACTTCTTCAAGGAAAGTGATGACACTATAGAAGAAGCTCAAATCAAATGGAGAAGGTAATTATGTTCCCTAACCTGGTTCCCTTACTTAAAGGCTTCCTTGCTGCCGCCATAATAACTCTGCCACAGAGGGTAGGGTAGGCTATCCGGTACAACAGGCTTCCCATGCTGGCCTCAGGACAGTGACGCACCTGTAACATTTAGGGTGTCTGTAGGCAACCGTTGTCTCTTATAATCAGAAGAGACCTATGCTTGTTCGCTAAAATCTAACATAAAAAAAACGTCTTTGTCAAGAAACTCTTACTCGGCTGCACTAACTAGGTTGAAATTTTCAATGGAAATTTCAATGGATTCCTTAGTGATTTGAAAGTGGTTTGTAAGTATATATTATACTAGCTGACCCAGCAAACTTCGTATCGCTTGACATTAATGCTTCGACAGTAGCGCAGTCTGTTGGATCCGATGTGAAACATTCAAAAATCAACAACGACTTATTATTAAAAAACTAATTAAAAAAACATTTTCCAGGAGACCAAATTGTAAATCTAAACCATTCTCGAATTCTCTTGAACACGCATAAAAACTTTCATCAACATCGGTCCAGCCGTCTAGAAGGAGTTCAGTGACATACACACTCACAGAAGAATTATATATAAAGATTTGTACTCGTAGCAGCGAAATGTCTTCAATCGAAGTTAAAAAAAGTACAGACACAACAAATATGCTTAGCTTCGGAGACCCTTGACACTACTACTATTCGACTCGGACAATGGCTCTAAATTTAGGACTCTCTGAGTACCTACATTATTTACATTCATATTTAATATGTCTATACCCATCCTTTCCACTTGATTAAACTAACGGAGTACGCTATTTCTTATTTTTATACCAACACATTCAATCTATTCTCATTATTGTGAATACAGGAAAGCGAAATTTTTTTTTACAAAAATGTACTTACAAAATGTTTTGGTTTCAGGTTATACTATCTTCATCAAGTTGTAAAACTGGCAGTATTTTCCTTCATAATTTACGTATTTTGGACGTTGACGACAAGATTATTATAATTTCTATTGTATTATAAAACAAGGTGTCATTGTATTATATGTTTTAAGGAAATGATTGGTTCCTTATTGTACATATTATTAGAACAGTAATGTAAGATACAGTAGTCTAACTCGACTCTGTTTTTGAATTAAATACCTACAGCCGCGCGGTGCGACAACACGATAGGGCTACGTGCATTCAGTATTATAACTTCATTTTTATTTAAATTTTCTCTCTTATTTTTAATCATAAATGTTGTATTTTTTAAAAGTAAATAAAATTTTATTTTAAATAACAAACGATCATTACATTGGTGATATTGATTTCCAAATTTCATAAAAGTACATCTTAAACGCTCAAAAGTAGCATAATATTTTTTTTATATAATAAATAATTCACAAATTGCACGCTTACCTAAGTTACAAAATAAAAAAACGCTATTACATTGGCTGCGGCACAACCGCTTATGATGTCATACCGAGTGCATACCGAACCCGAGACGCGTTGGCATGAAAGCGTTTTCGCCTGTATGTGTGAAGATGACACTGTATGTTACATTACCGTGCTGTAAGGTTAAGACAGATCGTCAATCAATATTTGATTGTCTATGACATTATAATAACCGTAAACAAAGCTCTGCAAGCTTTGTTCGGTGGCGTTTTATTGTACTTCCAATTATATAATGGATACGGTCAATGTTTTGAGATGCGACGTCACAAGGTGCTCCAATATGGTCGTCAGCATTTAAATTTGTATTGTCCAAAGTTAAAAAAGCTCATTTTTTATTTTGATTTTGATCAAGATAACTAAAATACTTGAACTCTTGTAGTATTTAGACAAGAATCATACCACGACCAGAACGACCAAGACTGTTATGGTCTTGTACAATTTTATCGATGATAACGGTTTTCATATCGATTTCAAATGTTGATATTTAAATAATTAAAAATTTACACAGTTTAATGTACATATGAAAATATCAGAGACAGATTTATACTAGTCTGCGTGGATAATAAGTACATGGCATGAAGTTTTTCTTTCCAACCTTTAAGACCCACTTGCTCTTTAGCCTAATTATTTTAAACCTATTCTTAAACGCTTTTTAAGGCTAACGATCATTCACAGAGAAGACAATTACTTTTTAATCTGGCATTAACTCACAAATTCGTATTCCATATGTTGGTCCAGGTCTCCTGTATAGAACAGACCATCAGCCTTCCTATCAGGCAGTTTGTAAGAGGTGAGCAAAGGTTATATAGATCATTACTAACAAGGTCACTGGCGGCAGAGTGACGTGCATATCTTCTGGATAGACAAAAACCGCCTTGCCAATAGGTAATAACGAAAACGAACCGAAACCGGAATAGCGGTAGAAATATTTACCACTATTTCGGTTTGGAGAGTAGGGTAGCCGGTAGACTTGTACAATTGACCTAATACCTCGGCCACAAGATAGCGACACACCAACAACATCTATGGTGTATATAGGCCACGGTTATCACCGACTATTAGGAAAGGCGAATTCGTTTTCTTATTACATAAAAAACTTCGTGACTGATTAAAAGATAATCGACGTCTCTGTAACCGTTTGCCAATGAAGAGAATTTGGAGAACGCGGGTAATGTCAAATTAAAGATTTTCTTTTCATGAGAACTGACATAAAGTGACTTCTTTGATTTTCGTGTTACAACTTTGAGGGGAAAGAGTAAGGTATCTTCCATCACGTTTGTATCATGAAAGAGAACTATTTATGCACACAGAGACAAGAGAAACTAGATAAAAATGCTGACAAACCTACAACTTGTATTTGTATTAATTTGGCACATAATTTAATGTATACGTTGACGTAACGGACGTTTTGACTTATCGATTTGGAAATGCGGAAACTTCGTGCTATGCATACTGGTGGGTTTACGCGGATTGCCCCCGGACACCGCTCTGTTGTCTAGTGATGCGTATTTCAACTCTAAAATATCTCCGTACGACATACAGTGCCAGGGTTTTACTGTTTAAATTTGCATCACCACACACCGGAGCGTTAACTGGTGAAATACGATATCCGCCTTTGGCACGCCACATGCATTCGGAATTCGTTTACGGAATACCGTTTCAAAATTTCGAAACAAAATGGCACCCCATACAAAACCACTCAAATTCCGTACACAAAAAATTCGAATGAATGTCGCAGCTCCACATTTGTATAAATTCGTTGCGTTCGATTTTTTTTTGAAACGGAATTCCGTATTCCGGGTCTAAGGCCATGAGACGTCACTATAGTGAGACAGTGGTGATGATTTTGTTGTGCACTCACTAAACTAACTTTAAATTATCGCTTTATTCTTTCCACGAAAAGGATAGAAAGAGACAAAACACTTTTCCGGACTAAATGACACGACTAAAATGTTCCATCTCCTTTGTTTTTGTTTCATTTGAAAAAGAAAGCAGAATCACCACCAGTTTCTAATTTCTATGCTATTCTGTTCGCTGATGAGTCTGACAGTTGACCTAAGGAGGAAACACACGACAAAGTTCATATCCAAAGCGTTTAGGGTACTTGTAAAAATATTATATTAAAGTTTTTATAGTACATATCGTGTTTTTAATTACTTAACAATTTCAGCTGCTATAATGTCAGTGCCCCGTGCTTACTGTGCTTATACTTTGCTAGTGTTCGTCAAGCTCGTGTTTCGTGCTGGTGGAGGGCAGGGTAGGCGGTAAACTTGCTCATGTAGCCTAATCCTTACATCAGTTACATGATATGTGTTGTCTATGGGTAAATATTTTCTCTTAGCAGCAAGATAACATCCGAGCGATTTGATCGTATTATGTCAATCTTGGTCTCCCCGGATATCTACATCATCCATATTCGAATTGTATATTTGATTTCTCAATCTTCCATCGATCATTGGAACAATGACCCAATGCCCTTTTTCAATTTAACCCCAACACGTTCTTTCAACCCCATTCTTCTTTGGATTTCACTGTTACGAATGCGGTCAGCGAGCGTTACACCTCAGGTTAAATGTAAAAAGTAAATAAGCAAAAATGTAAAACATGAATTTAGATTTTCCAAAGATAGCACAAAATCTTCACGGTATAGGAAAAGGCAATTGTTTTACTCCGAATTTAACGCGCATGCGTTAAAGCAGCAGCAGCAAAAAGCAGCGACAGGCAAAAGCTAGTAATGGATAAATTCAAAATTAAGAATAACACGAATACCACGTGAATAAAACATACCTAGTCAAATTGATAACATTTTTTGGAATCAGTTACAAAGAAACTGTAACGACTGTTTAAATCTATATAGGTACTTACATACATACAAGGACAACATGCATTCGTACAAGAAGTGGGGCACGCGTTAGGTATCGAATACGAAAAGACGCAAGATGACGCCTGCGATTTATATAGGTAGGTAAATATATATTATATAAGAAAGTCGTGTTAGTTAGTTACACTGTTAATAACTCAAGAACGGCTGAAACAATTTGGCTAAAAATTTATGGAGAGGTAGGTAGTTTAGAACCAATGGTTGCCATAAGATAATAGTATAAAACAACTTTTTTATTATTACAAATTTAACGGCTGGAACGAAGTTCGCCGGAACAGCTAGTTTAGGTATAAAATGGGTAAAGATTTAATATCTGAAAATGCATAAACTGCTAACAAAGGAGCTGGTTCAAATACAGTCTGGATACCTTACTTTTAAACTTTTTCGAAAACAGGAGGTCATAAGTTTGACTCCTATATTTTCTTAAGTTAATCGATTTCTCCGTCAGTTGAGTCAGTTCTGAACCAATTTAATTTTTTTAAGAGTTTACTTCTGAGGTGGTGCCACTGACACCAAGTCTGGATGTAATGGGATCCCAGGAAAATTAAGTAAAATAGTCAATTTTTGGATACATCGACGACGTACTGACTAGAATCGAAGTGGGTTTTTTAAAGTTTTATAGCGCTTATATCTTTTGCCAAGTATGCCGCGATAACTTTAGTTAGTTACCTTCAATAACAATATATTAAACCTATGACAAATAAAGTCAAGAGCTGAGGAAAAGAGAAGCTGGTTCAAATAGAGTCTACCATATTTTCCCGTGTCTGACCCTGCTTTTGAGTGTTTAGGCAATACTAGAGTATATCATAGGAACGTGCGTTGGTTTCCAAATGCGTTAACAGAGTACAGTTTCCTTATTTATCCTAGACTGCAACCGTCTAAACATGGACTAAGGTAAGAGTAAAATTAAGTTGGTATTATAGTCTGTATCACACATAAAGACTATAATTCCAGGTTGAACCATCAAAATGCGTTTAGCACTGTGTTGTTCCAGTTCGGAGGGTAGGGTAGCCAGTAGACTGGCATATTAAGTTTATCACCCTACGTGTATGTATGTTACGTATGTATGAGGTAGTGACGTATTCTGGTGTCTAAAGAGCACGGTACAGTTCTTTGGGATCACACTGCACGATAGGGCGATGTGGCTTTCATCTTTAAAATATCGCCAAAAAGAGGTGCAGTTGGAGTGGATTATACCTTGCGGTTTTGTGTATAAAGTTTCCTCGAATTAGTTAACTATATTTCAGCTAGGGACAAGGAATAGTACCTTAAAATGTGAAAATAATAAAAAAAGTAAAAAAATAATAAAAATCATAAATAAAAATAAGTAAAATAAAAGCGTTGTTATTGTCG
The DNA here is from genome assembly GCA_002245505.1 of Calephelis nemesis. Taxonomy (NCBI): domain Eukaryota; kingdom Metazoa; phylum Arthropoda; class Insecta; order Lepidoptera; family Riodinidae; genus Calephelis; species Calephelis nemesis. The sequence goes on from NJDD01000236.1 coordinate 81,365, forward strand.
TTAAAATGTTAGGGCTTCTAACTCTGTAAATCTGTTTGCCGTAGATCGCGCGGTCATTGACCTTATGTAGAATTTTTTTTATTGAGTCTGTTTTTTTACTATTTCAACTAATTAAAAACTTAACTTAAAAATTAAACTGAGGCTGCATCAGTTTCGTGCACTAATTTGTTTAGCAATATAAAAAAATAGCCAGGTGAACAAGCTTATTCGCTGTTTTTTTTTAAAAGCGCCCGTTTTGACCATCAGCGGTAATTGAACCTGTAACCTCCGATCACAAAAGGCACTACAATTTTGTTATCAACAATAACTTTAAAACGTGAGCGTAAACTTTATATTATTGAGATTTGTGAAGTGATTATTACATTTGGGTATGGTGGCTATTATAGCGAGAGATCAATATTTTTAATATTACTAACAGTTTTTGATGGTAAGAAATATACGCCGACTATAAACTTATATACAATTTCGCGGTATAACCATAAATGCTTTTGACGCTTTTTAATAACATTCGACTAAACCTATCCGTAGTGTAAGCTGAGAACCATCTCAATCGGTCCAATCATTGATAAGTTATGGCACCATAAACATATGAACACACGGATACACAGCAAAAACTTATAGCACCTCTTTTTTCAGGCGGATATTAAATTATTAGCAAGTATATTATTATGTCAGAACATACTTATTTACTTACGATATGCCATTCATTGAATACCCTTAAAGAAAGTAAAATTTAATGTCTGTTTTTTTAATACTCTGAAAACAGAGTCGGCTTGTTTCTTTATTACATTTAGCAGAAAAAGAGGGGTGTTATAAGTTTGACGCGCTTGTGTGTGTGTATGTGAGTAAGTGTGTGTCTATTTCTCTATCTATGAACCGCACCGTAACTCTTGAACGGATTGACCATTTTCGATGTGGATTTTTTGTTTGAAGGGTGACGTAATCGAGATGATTCTTAGCTACATTACATGTAGCTTGTAAGTTTTGTCAGGTATTATTAAATAAATGGTGTTATCTTTGGTGTTATCTGAAGTGACCATTTGGGAGATAAAATTGGCTGTTTGTTTGCACTGCAAAAGCTCTAAACTACTGGACAAATTAGATAATACTTCAAACAATCTTACATTATCCCTGATGAATAAGTATACCTACCTAGGCAATAGAATGTTTACAAAAACCAGTGTGAACGGTGTCAGGCCTCGAGTATTTCAGATTTAAAAATTCTTTTGCTGTTAAACTATAAGAAACTGTAGTGTTTTTCAAGTATCTACACGCAAATATTACAGAAGAACTAGACTGATTTACAACTTGGCTACTCATGTTTATAAGATAGATACTGTCTGTTTCTGTAACGACAATCAGTTTAAATTTACGATTATCTGTTATCTATCTATTAATTACAGCTGCTTAACATAAGTTTGATTTAGAAGTCTAAACCTAACTTTTATGAAACAGCTGTTACGAAGATCGTTATCGCAAATAAAATTGATTGGCATTTCGGAAATTAGCTGCTAGGCCCACAATGTAATAGATGGCAAAGCAGTCACTAATCGGGTACGTATCTAAGACAGGAAATGCGTTTTTTAATCAGAAAGTTAAACATACACATTTTATTTGCCCGACCCGAATCGAATCTAAAACCAGGAATCCGTAAACTTATGTAGCACTATCGGACCACTAGACCACAAAGCTGATTGTAATATAAAATTAGAAATTATGAGACAATATAAGATCTGTGACACGTATATACTTACAAACATAATACATAGATACATGCCAAATTGGACTCAAAACACATAACCTTTGCTTGTATCTGGGTAACAGAAGCGTATGAAATCGCTGGCAGTGGGGGTGGTGGCCAAACTGCAAGTGTTATGTGCCATTATAGAGGTCTTTGTTACTTTACCCATGTTTGCACAAGGTATATGCAAATTACAGACAAAACAAACTTTTTATTAAAACTATATTATATCGCCTCTGTGGACTAGCGGTTCAGTTGTTGGACTTGACTGCATGAGGTTACGGGTTCGAGTCCCGGGTCGGGCAACAAAAAGAAAATTGGGGTTTTCCGATTTTCTAATAAAAAAAATGTTGCTGGGGATAGATATGTGCCCGGTTGGCGATAGGCTTGCCACCTATCACATTGTGGGACTTAGTATCTTTGGCTAGTCGTAGGTGCCCTGTGTGCCTCTGCCAAGCTCTTCGGGATATGGGCGTGAAGATACTTTTATGATCATAAAACATTATTCATGCTGGTTATTTCTCATTATTGGGCATGGGAAGTCGAGGTCATTTTTATGCCCCTAGCTTCACAACTCCATTATCTTCAGCTCACCGAAAGGTCTATTTACACTCATGTATTGTTTTGCGATATGTAGGTAACATTTTAAGATCAGTCTTTTTTACGGGTGTCTATTGGTCTTTTAGGTCATTAGATGAAAAAAAGCATACGATTTGATGGTTAGAGATAACCGTGGCCTGCAAACAACATAAATGTTATTGGTGTGTCGCACTCCTGTTGCCGTGGCGTTAATCCTACAGTCTAGTTCCTACAATAATCCTACAATCCTAAAGTCTGTTGGGTACTTTAACCTCAGAACAGGATAATATAATCATAATGGCGGTAGCCGGCAGGAATAGGTAAGGCGATGGATTCCTACCTTGGCAAGTTGCTGCACCAGAGGCGTTTTACTCCTCAGAGAAAATAGGCACGTGCCTAGGGGCGCGAGATTACAAAAAGGCGCGCGCGGAACTTATTAAACAAATAAATAAAATAACAAATTTAATGTTAATGTCAAACAGATGTAAAATAAGCCTTTATTTTGCTAATTCCGCGTAAACAGTGTAACTGTTGTGGCAAATAATCCTCCAAACGACAAGCCTGACGTTCCCACCACTCACCTCCGCGACCAAATAAATAAATAAATAAATATCCCTGGACAAATCACACGAATTGAATCTAACCCCAAAGTAAGCAAATTATATGCTTGTGTTATGGGTGTTAGTCAACGATTCTAATACATAGAAATATTTAAATAGATACCAGAATATATTTAATAAACACCCAGACCCGGAAATGCAGACATCTAAATGTTCATCACACAAATGCCTGCCCCCGTCGGGAATCGAACCCGAGCCTCGCGTGTGGTCGATGTAGTTAAGCGTGTACGTTAGCCACTCGACCAACGAGGCGGTCAAAACACGAATATAGGAAGAGCTCGGGAAACAATATAAATTGTCACGTTCTTCACATGTGACAACCCTACCTAAAGTTCCCACCTCCCACCACTGCGACTAGATCACAAATAGAGTCCGAACACGGGAAACAAAAACACTTGTCACGTCCTTCGCCAACTTTGTCGAAGCACTCACCACAGAGAACACCAAATCGCACTCGACGTACGTTTCGCCTCGACACCGAGCCATCCTCAGGAAATCGACTGTACCGTACAAATGACGACACAAGAGTGACTTGCCGCCGCCTTGATTGCGCCTCATATAGACCAAACGCCCCGATATCAAATATTCGTAACTGCTTCACGAATCGATTGTGGAATTTTGTGCGACTCGATTGCTGCTAGAAATTCGTAATAATGGGGAATTCGATATATTTATTTGTTCATTCAACAATGTTCTGGACACATTATTGTGTTTTATGATTTCTAACTGTTCCAAAATATTTAATCTAATTCCTTTTTCATAAGTATGAATGATTTCGAAGGAGTGATCACCAGCCAAACTGTGACCAGCCTCCAAAAGATGTTTTGCAAAATGGGATTTATCTAAATGTTTATTTCTGAGCGCTGCTATGTGTTCTTTGTAACGCGTTTGAAAACTCCGACCTGATTGACCTATGTATGTTCCGTTACAGTTAGAACACTGAAGTCATAAACACCTGACTTATCTTTATTGTCCAATTTGTTTTTACTTTAGAGACTTTAGAGAGCGTTTAATTGGTGTTCGGACTCTATTTGTGATCTAGTCGCAGTGGTGGGAGGTGGCAACTTTAGGTAGGGTTGTCACATGTGAAGAACGTGACAGTTTATATTGTTTCCCGAGCTCTTCCTATATTCGTGTTCTGGTCGCGGAGGTGGGTGGTGGGAACGTCAGTTAGGCTTGTCACATTCTGTTCTGTGTGGTTTGGAGGATTATTTGCCACAACAGTTACACTGCTTACGCGAAATTAGCAAAATAAAGGCTTATTTTACATCTGTTACAATGGATTTCCGCAAAGTAACGCCTGATTCAATAAAATATGTTAATGTCAAAACACGTACACAGTCAGATCTGGTTCCACAGGGGCATCATGGATTTCCATGTTTCTTCTGCACTTCTTACTTTCTTCACTCTCATCACATATTTCATTCATGCCCAAGTAAACGTGTCCTTAGTCTACCTAGTTATCTCTAATAAAGGGGTGCCAAAGAGGTGTTTGTCTAGGATGCTCTTTACATTTAATCCGCCTCTGTGGTGCACAGTACTTTACCACTAGTGAAAACATTCACCATTTGCTACTGATGCTGCTTATTACTTTACGCAAAATATGACAGTATTCCCACAATTGGCTTCCCTGAAGGCGATCAGATATTGTGTCATTATGATAAAGATACCTTGCTTCATTTTTACTTGTCCTTTCTACTACATATTTCTATGTCACACGGTGACCGCAACAGTGTGTTTGCGTGTGATTGTGTGTGTATCGTATCATAACTCCAAAACGAATGAATCGATTTCCAATCGATATTTTTGTTTGAAAGCTGTCGTGATCGTTATGAATCTTACCTAATTTATGGTTATGTATTTAGATTATTTATGACCATAAATTATATTTCGTTATTATTTATTTCTTATTTATCCCGTGCCTGCCAGTAGTTTGGGAAAGAGAATAATTACTTAGTTTTAAACGAATTCGTTTGTTTTGTAAAACAACGAAACGCTTTCATTATTCTGTTTTATCTGTCAGTTAACCGTTTACTACACAATTCGACAGTAACGGCCTTGTCCCACATAGTACTTGGTCCGTTATATTATATAACCACTACAAATGGATTACAAATTTTATATCTCTTCTTTCATTCATTTATAAGTGATAAAAGGCTTGTCCGTCACGGTGTTGGTCAAACTTGACTACTTTTGATCAAGCCTAAACCTTGCACACATGTCTGGTTTTGATGGCAATACACGAATAGGTACTATAATGCCACTCTACAAATACCTTACTAAGATTATGCCAATCACTGTTTGTTAAGAACGTTAATGTTCTGAACGATATGAAAACGTCCCGAAGTATACATTAGCTAATCTTATTCTATGTAATATCTTATCGCATTCTTCTTTGGGAAAATTCTGCAGATACAAATACTACATACATGCATATCTTCACCCCAAGTCCTTTACGGGGTATGCAGAGAGTATCGAGTGCCAGACCTCACGATTCTGACAACGCTGTCTGGCTTCCTTCACACTCATTACCCTTTTCATACAAACACGCCGGTTTCGGAGACTCTTGACACCATCCTCGGATAATATCCAAGTGACCTGATGGTGGATTGTCAACCTTGGTCTCCCCGTGTACCTACATCCATCCACATTCGCTTTGTATATCTGCTTTGTCAATCTTTCATCTGTCATTCTTACCACAAGACCAAACCTGCGCAGCACGCCCTTTCGCATTTTGACACCAACACTTTCTCTGATCTCACTGTTACGATACTATATTCTGTATTAAATACTATATTCGTGTAACAAAAAAGAATAATACATTTTTTCCCCTGCCAGAAAAATTCAAAGAAATAAATATTTCAACCTAGAATTCTCAACACATTTATAAGAAAGTAATGTATTAAAAATTATGTATGTTCACAAAAAATGTGATGTTTTACGATGTAAATACGAGAAATACAAAATAATCTAGCAAGCAAAACTCGTCTCAAAAAATGTAGTAAATCCTTTTTCAATCAATGTATACTTTTCTACAATAGGCTGCTTAGTATTATTTGAGATGAACCTTAAAATAAGTTTTAGATATATAAAAACAAAATGATGTAAGAAAGGCTATTATAAAATGTCAGATTACCTATTTAGAAATGAAACATCGAACATGCATGGAATAGACGCTTTAATCTCGCTCTACAATTTGTTATACATTTTACTTAAGTTGTACATATGTAAAATAAGACTGTAATTTGTATTTTTGAAGTGAAAACATCTTTAGCGGCGTTTTAGGAATGGGTAAAAAGTTCTAAACTCGCGTCAGATCGTCAGAACATAAGACGGCGCACTGCGCATGCGCGAATAAGCCGTCGCAGGTCGCTTGAGCGAGACCTAAAGTTTATAATCAAGGAATATAAATACTCTTTAACATGTTTATAATGTTACGATTAGTTTGAAAACAAAGTTAAGCTCCCGCCGCTGTTCTTTCTTTGGATCTTTGGTGTGTGGTCGTCATTCTGATTGCTACTTGTATGATCCACGTGACTGAAGTTTTTTTTCCGGTTTTGATTCTGATTTTGAAATATAGTTAAGCGCTGTCGTAGGAAAAGCCCTTCCTAGTTTAATTTTAACTTTTTAATTAGAAGTTCTAGTGTTTTGTTCTACGAGCCGTAACAAGGGAAACTTTACCGCGTCAACTGCAGAGTCATAGGTCACCATGTTGAATCGGAGATGCGGACCGGCTAGCACTTCACTCAACTTATCTATGGTTATAAAGTACTAGCTGTCCCGGCGAACTTCGTACCGCCCGTTCAGTTTGTATGGGAAAAACTACAATGTTATTACGTTTCCGAACAAATGATGCTCGAATTTAATTAATTAACCACGTTTCCGAACAAACGATGCTCTTTCAATTTAATATAGTCTATGACTGTGAATGACATTGACATTCGTTACGCTCGTTTTTTAAAATATGCAAAATTAAATGTACATTTTTAAAAATTTTCGAGAGATTTTCTTAATATTTTTTTCCGTAAGAACCTTCTCCTAATAATAACAAATGCAACAAAAAAAGAATGAGTGAAATCGGTCCAGCCATTCACGCGTGATGCCGTGACCAAGGAAAACGGGTTTCATTTTTATATATATAGATATATAATATAAAGTATAGCTAGCTATAGTTCGGCCAATGATAACATCCTTTTCAGTCATGGATTAATTGAACCGTGAGCTGCAAAATTTTCTCAAATACATCTAAACATTTAGACTGGCTTATAGCTGATTTACTTACCTCTACATATTTTTTTTATGATATTGGAAGGCAACGCCGTCTAGATACACTAAAGATCACAATGATACGTTGCCAGCCTGTGGCCGGGATGTTAGACTTCGAGCTAAAGTAAGTTTACCGGCTATCTTGTTTTCCGGACCGAAACACGTCAGTGGCAAGCACCTACTCATGATATGGCTGCAGGAATAGGTAAGGGTATCAATCCGGACGACTCGCTGCGCAACTCTACCACGCAGTCAGATGTCACAGTGCTAGTGACGGTAAGTCTATAAAATAACATAGTGCGAAAAAGAATAGAAGATACTGATTTAGAATAGATCTGCCTTCCTGCCAGGAAACTCGTAAGAGGCGAGCAAAAATTAACTTGGTCATTGCCAACAAGATCAAGGTTGGCAAAGACTCATCCGGGATCAGATCATCGCCGTACATATTTCTGTCGCCATAACGAAAACATCATGTTAAACACGCACCTAGAACATCTATGGTGTGTATGGCCGTGAGCTTGGTCGCTACCTTATCACATAAATAAAATCAAATCAAGATTATCTTTTTTTTATGATAATGGAAGGCAAACAAGCAGACGGATTTCCTGATGGTAAGAAATTCACGCCGCCTGGAGACACCAAAGGTGGTAATGGTGCGTTGCCAACCTGAGGCCGGGATGTTAGACCTCGAGCAAAAGTAAGTTTACCGGCTACCTTACCCTCCAAACCGGAACACGTCACGACGTTATGGCGGCAGGAATAGGTACGGCGATGGTACCAATCCGGGTGAGTCGCTGCGAAATTCTACCGCCTAGTCAAATGACACGGTGTTAGTGACTGTAAGTCTATACTCGCCTTTTACGAGCTGCCTGGCAGGAAGGCAGATGGTCTATTCTGCAAAAGAGCCCGGACCAACACGGGGAATCTTTTCAAATGTCAGACTAATTAATTATAAGATATAACTTTACTAGCTTGAAATGGTATGTTACATATAGCTTATATAACAAAAATTATTGCAAGTATTCAATTATTTGTTTGCGTTTAAAATAAAAAAAACGTGGCCCGGGATTGAACATGTGCCTAATTATGCCTGTCACACTGTGGGACTTAGTTTATTCTGCTAGTCGATGCTGCCTTGGTTTTTGTTGTACCTACCTCTTCCGGGATGAGAGCGTGAATACTTTATTAGCCATTAAATATGTATATGTATGTATGTATGTATGTAAATAAATATGTATATAAATATAATATATGTATATATATATTTAAGCGATATTTTTAAGCGATGTCAAAAACTAGTTTGTAAACAATTTGACATTTTATTTAATAACAAAATTAAATAAATATCTTCATGCCTATATCCTAGGGAGTTAGGCAGGCAGAAGTAGACAGACAAACAACCAGGACACCCACGACTAGCCAAAGACACCAAGTCCTACAATGTGATAGGTAGGAAGCCTATCGCCAAACATGCACATATCAAATCCCGAGCAACATTATTTTCATTAGAAAATTGAAAATACGCATTTTCTAATATTCTTTTTTGCTCAACGCGGGAATCGAACCCGGGAAATTATGGAGTCAAGCCCAACACCTGACCCAATAGACCACAGACGCGATTCCAGTAATAGAATTTTTTGATCTTTTGTAGTTAAATAAGTTTTCTTATGACTAAGTAACGTCTATTTGTTATAAAATAACTAGCATTGTAATTTATAATCTATTTTCAAGGTTTTATTATGTTTTGGTTCTTGCTATACATTTAAATAATTTCAATTACATTATTATCTGCTCAGGAAGTATTATAAACTGGAAACTTTACTTGCACAAAAACAAGATACACATTAATTATAACTTGTGGTAACGTGTGGTCGAAATTCGACCATAATAAATTTTAATATCTTGTTGACAAGAACGCCATCTCCATTTCTCAAGACCAACTACTATGTTTCCAAACTTTTTAGTTCGCCATCTGTGATATTTTATCGTTATCTTTTTGTTTGTGTGTGTCAAATGCATGGTAGTGTAGGTATTTTTTTTTTGATATTGGAAGGCAAACAAGCAGACGCATTTCCTGGTGGTAAGAAATTCACGCCGCCTATAGAACCAAAGGTGTTAATGGTGCGTTGCCAACCTGAGGCCGGGATGTTAGACATCGAGCAAAAGTATGTTTACTTAAGTTTAAGTAGGTATACATAGTATAGTATAGTAGTTTATGTTTAAGTAGGTAGCGGACCTTACCCTCCGAACCGGAACAAGTCATGACGTTATGGCGGCTGGAATAAGTAGGTAAGGCGGTGGTACCAACTCGGGTGAGTCGCTGCGAAATTCTAACACCTAGTCAGATGTCACGGTGTTAGTGACGGTAAGCCTATGCTCGCCTTTTACGAGCTGCCTGGCAGGAAGGCAGATGGTCCACTCTGCAAAGGAACACGGATTGTTTTAATGTATTTTATAAGCATTATTATTGATAAATATTAGCGTTCTGATGTAATAAGTGTGCTAAATTTTATGCTCCTGCATCCTCGCAATTTTCGTAAAAAGGGTCCAAAGTTTTGGCATTACGTATTAATATATAGATTCTATGATTAACGATTATTTTATTTTTTGAAATCCATCTCTATTTTGATACAAAAAAGACGAACATGACCCAACCAATAAATTAATTCATCAGTTTTAGCATTGAAATATACTAATGACACAAACAAATTCCATGTTTAAAATATTCTTAAAATCCGACATAATAATGTATAAACATTAAGTAAAATCAACTTAAATTTTTTATACATTGAGTTTTATGAATATTGTAATAATAAAACGTTTTAAATTAACAAATTTTTATTTATCTTAGCATCATAAAGTAGAATTTTATAAAAATAAATTTGTAGGTTTGAAGTCTGCGTCCAATTTAAGTAAGTTGTCAAAATATTAACTAGTTTTTTTATACACACCGAAGGTACTATCGTATATAATATGCTTTACAGTTCCGAGTTTTAAAAGAACCGTTGCAAACGATACCGACTTAAAATGAAAATGGTTTAATTAAATCAACTTAAATTTTTTACACATTGAGTTTTATGAATATTGTAATAATAAAACGTTTTAAATTAACAAATTTTTATTTATCTTAGCATCATAAATTAGAATTTTATAAAAATAATTTTGTAGGTTTGAAGTCTGCGTCCATTTTAAGTAAGTTGTCAAAATATTAACTAGTTTTTTTATACACACCGAAGGTACTATCGTATATAATATGCTTTACAGTTCCGAGTTTTAAAAGAACCGTTGCAAACGATAAAGACTTAAAATGAAAATGGTTTAATTACAGTTCCTTTGAGTGAGGAAATAAATAGCAATAGCAACCTAACCCGCGACCAATCTAATCCTAGCATTTAAAATTTTCCGGTATTTTATTGGTTGAATTATTTTTTATGTCGTTACTATTTACATATTTCAAATTTTCTGGTATTATATTGGTTGAATGAGTTTTTATGATGATATTGGTGGTAATTTTGTTGCGCACTCATTAAACTAATTTTAAATTATCGCTGTCTTCTTTCAACGAATGTAACAGAAAGAAACAAAACTGTTTTAGTGCTGGGGGTTAGAATGTGCACTTTCGTCTCGGCGCGATCGCGTCGTTTCGCTTGGACGATGCGTTTCGTTTCAAAACGTTATCGTTTTTTATAAAGCTAGAACAATCATAATTTGAAGCGATATCGTGTAAACGAAGGGTAATGACCGAATTTGTATGAAAAAACAAAATTTTGTCTATGACGACACGACTTAAAACACGTCAATATCAAATTTGTTATTTGTCAATAATTGTCAGACGTCTAACGTCTATCGCCGACGTCACGTATTGTTTGGCACGAACGTTCTACGCTTTTTGACTTTGACATTTATAAGCGGCCCGAAACGAACGTTCGTTTCAAGACGACGGTGGTTCATTCTAACCCCCCTGTCAAATTAGAGCGTACACGTAAATTCTACAGACATTTAATCGATCGTTCGGAAAACTTCGCTTAAAATTTTAAAATCACAATTTGACATGTTCGGACTAATCTGACGTGTCTAAAACGTTTCATCTCTTTTGTTTTTGTTTCATTTGAAAAAGATAGCATGCATCTAAAATAAGTTTAGTTTGTGAACAGCAGAATTAATTTATTTTGAAAATTTAAATTTTCTGATATTTTACAGGGGGCTGATAATGAATCTCAGTTGCCAACTCAAAATGAAAAGTGTACATCAAATAGCTGTCAAATGACGTTTTTTATATTTGCTATCTCCAGTGACCAACAGAAATACAGAGATAGCAAACACAAATGACGTCATTTGATGTAAGTACATTAAATAAGATACTTTTGCACTTTGAGTTGGCAACTGAGATATATAATCAGCTTCTTGGTCGAAGAGTTTCCAAAACGTTACTATTTTAACATTTAATTTTTTCTGGCATATGAGTGGTCGAAAAAGTTCCCGTGATGTTATTAATTTCATAATTAAATTTTATTGGCATTTCAAAGGTCGAATGAGATTAAACACTATTTTTTAATAGGGTTATGTCGGTAGATCTATGAATATAGGTTAGTCTGGTAATAAAATAAAAAATGTCCTTTGACCCAAATACAAAATCAATAGCATGAAGGTCTAAACATTGTATAATTAAGACCTAACTAATTAATTCAGTAAACCTAATTGGGACAAAAAATGGCGCAGCAGTTTGCACATGAACGGAGACGCAAACTTAATTTTATTTTTAATTTCCGTTTTTATTCTAATTCGTTATTAAGAATTACTTTTTAATTGCGGATAATCAAATACATTTTCCATGTTAAGTCTCAAACGGCTAAATTCAAATGTGTGCAGCAAAATGAACAGTTTTACCCGTGTTGATTCAGGTCTTCCGTGTAGAGTAGACCATTTGCCTCTCTACCTGGCATCGTGTAAAACACGAGCAAAGACCAATTTGGTAAATATTAAGGGGCCATATACGCTAAAATACGTCAGCAGTTTACTGTTTTTTTCATACAAAGCAATCATGGATCTTGGTGATCAAAATATACAAGAGTAACATGAATATGCTTTACTAGACTAGTGTTTCCAAAACACGATTAATTTTACTTTGCTCGATAGAAAAAACTCAAAAAGTTAACCCTTTTTTGAAAGCAAAACGCAAATGTCTACTTCAAATATGAAAATATCGACACCAGATTTAACGTAAACATAGATAAGTACTATACCTAAAAGACAAGTGTTTCAGTTTTTATACTTTTTTTTTAAATTACTTTTATAGTGTCAAAAATAGTGATTTGTCGCTTAAGACGTTTACTTTAGATTGACTGATGGATACTTTAGATTGATTGATTACTTTAGATTGACGCGGTGATTGGCTCTTCTGGCTGACTGAGTATGGGGCCTTAACACGGCTTCTGGTGGTAGAATGCCGAGCTGCATCTTGGCCGGGTTGGTATCCATCGTTTTACCTATTCCAGTAGTCATAATGCCTATGTCATGTTTTGGTCCTAAGGGGTACGGTAGCTTTTAGATAGACAAACAATTAAATGGAATATTTTAAAGAATTACCATTTATTAATTATTGTAAGATTTCAGAATATTTAGAAGACAGAAATGCTTGGCATTAATTGCTCCTCTTCCTAACATTATATTCCCCCAATCCTAATTTTTTTTGGATGGTGAGCTTACTTTTGCTCGAGGTGTAACATTCCCGTTTCAGGTTGGAAACGCACCATTACCACCTTTGGTGTCTCTAGGCGGCATGAAATTTCTTACCATCACGAAAATCCGTCTGCTTGTTTGCCTTCCAATATCACAAAAAATATTCAAATAACAATGGTCGTCTGGTTGCTAAACTATAGTAGCACTATCGCTTGACGTGGATAATTTATTGAAATTGGATGTTTGTAAACAAAATGACGCATTAATATGTATGTAACTTAAAACAAGTTGTCGGATGTTGATCAAGTTTAAATGGGGTCAACCGGAAAACATTTGATTTCAAGTTGTAATTGCAGTAAAGGCTAGCGCACACTCATTTGGATCGCGCGTACTCACTCGGACCGGGACGTACCAAAGAATAAAGAGTAAAAAAGAAGAGCAAATCTGCTTTAGTATCGTCAAAGTATGTGAAATGGCGAATCTGGTAGTTGTCGTATTTCATTATTAAAATACATTGCGATCTATTTTCAATAACATCGTTTTTACTCTCGTCTTTCCGGCTGCGTCGAGACTGCGCATGGGGTGTCGCGCAAAAATCCGCCGCGATGCGGCTATGCACAGTGTGCGTTTCCCATTGAAAATGTATAAAACAATCTAGGTGCAATATATTGCACTGCGTAGCGCCGTGTCCGCTCGTCTCGGAATGTCCTAATGTGCGATATCCTAAAAAATGCATACTACTACAACTTCATTACCATGTTAAGATTTAATTATTATTTTTGTGAAGGTGTGGTTTCAAGGGTGTCCTTACTACAATCCGATTTAGCGTCTTCGAAAATCTATACATTAATAGCTGTTATCAGCGTTTTTGCCCACGATACATTGACATAGAAGCTATCCTCTTTTTAAGTTAGGACAACCTGCACAAGGTGAGCAAAACTTATTCGCGTACGCGCAGTGAGCCGTCTTATGTTCTGACGATTTGACGCGAGCTTAAAAGTTATTACCCATTCCAATCGCATTTGTGGTCGAGCGGTCCGGGTGTTGGACTTGACTGCATGAGGTCTCGGATTCGAATCCCGGGTCGACCAACAAAAAGAAAATTGGATTTTTCAAATTTTCTAATAAAAAATGTTGGTCGAGATTGGAAACGTGCCCAATTGGCGATGGGCTTGCCACCTATCACATTATGGGACTTAGTACCTTCGGCTAGTCGTGGGTGCCCTGGTTGTGCCTCTGCCTACCTCTTCGGGGATATGGGCGTGAAGATACTTTTTTTTACCCATTCCAAGAAAAGTGTGTAACGCCAGTAAAGAAGTTTTCACTTCAAAAACCTATCAAAATCTGTCCGTCCTTCTTTTATAATTGGTTAAGAAAATACAATAAATAATGCAGTTAATTCATTCATAATTCTAAGGTTCCGAGTGTGGCCAGGACTTGCGCTCGGACGATATTTCTTGGCAATTGTAGATAGAAGGGTATCACCAACATTAAATTGAAACTCTTCCCAAACCTCCAACCTCTTCCATAAACAAATATTTGTTTCATAAATAAATTAAGCTACCGAGGACACTTAAGCTAACAGCATGATTTATTGTGAAAAAGTGTACGTTTAAAAAAGTGTGTAGATATCCAAAGAAATTCCACTTTCAATGTTTCATTTTAAAAATGTAAAAGAATTTTATAAGTAGCGCCTAAATGACATCTATTACGAAAACTTGTTGCTAGATTTTTGGTTAATATAGTTTACTTTAGACTACTTAAAAAAGAAGTACTCGTAGATTATACGTCGCACTCCTTTTTATGTATGTTAATCGGTTTGTACTTTCGTCCCTTCGTCCGAAGTCTCGTTGATCAAAATTGAGGAAAACACTTAATTTTTGTGTACTTATGTAGATAACTTACCTATCAAAATAAATGCCGGTTTTTTTGAGTATCTGCGCTTAAATTAATACGAAATGAAACGAAATTTATTTATTTCCGGAATATGTATGTTTAAAAGTTGTTACAGAATACTTATTCGTACCAACATATTCTACCACATTGTGGTGTGCAAATATCTAACTTAATTAAATATATTGTAGTTTTTATTTTTGTTATTGATTTATTTTACATATAATTATATTTGCGACAAGGCTAGCACTTATTACTTTAAATAAAGTTATAACGATCGAGCTTTACCCATCTACCATTCATTACCACCGTTTCCAAATCTAGCCAGTCAGGAGAAGAAACGGCGAAAAAAAAATGGTTGCCTGTACAGTCGGTTTTACGGGCGAAGATTTTACGTGAAAACGTCTTTTCACCGGTCCGGCGGTCCTCTCTCCTGTTTGGTGATTCATCGTAACAGACGTGAGCAGGCGTTACATTTTTTCAAGAGTGACTCCGAGACACAACCTAATTTAAGACGTTGTCACGTCAAAAATTCAATCAATCAATTAATCACTCAATAGAGACTGCACTGAGAAATCTCACACTTAAACGTAGGGAACAACCAGGATAAACCAATGGATAACGATGGTACAAAAGTTGCCCATGGTAGAACTTAACAATTCAAACAAACGTGCAAAGCCGCGTGCAGTGGCTAGTCACTATAAATCGGAACACTTCCTTCAAATTCCTCTTTTGCCTTAATTTAAATATGCTTCCGTAGAGATATGCTAATAAAATTTATGTCAACGTCGCCGCAGGCTCTTTTTTGACTTCCGGGTTATAAAAATCTATAATGTATATTACATGTAATATTACTAACGTATAGGTTTGAATGTCAAGTGTACCAAGGTTATTACCTAGAGTATATTATAATTGGTAGAGCGTACGTGCGCACCCTTGTCTCTATCAATGACTTTCAAGAGCGGCTAAGCCTGTTTCTTTATAAAATCAATTTATTGCGATTTTTCAATCAAGCCATTTAATAAATTCACGATGGAGATGCAATCTCTTTAACCGAAAATAACCCATAGGGAACAGATAACTAGAGATACGAGCTATAGATAACAGAGAGACACACAGACTTGTCAAACTAGTAATAACTTTCCCTTTTTATGGGGGTTAAGCAAAAGTGTAAAAAAAGGTAAATGGTAGCAATCAAAGCGAGTCGCTGCGTAACTCTACCACATCGTCAGATTTCACGGTGTTAGTGACGGTAAGCCTATGCTCGCCTTTTACGAGCTGTCTGGCAATAAGGCAGATGGTCTATTCTGAAAAGTAGCCCGTACCAATACGTGAATAAACACCAACCTTCAGCCTCTTCAGATACTCTTAGTTCTACAATGTGATAGGTTGCAAAGCTATCGTCAATTGGGCACTTGTCAAATCCCGGACAACATAGCGTTTGACAAAAAAATTAAAAACAAATTTTGAGTTTCCTGAGCCGAATTCGATACCGGGATCTCGTTAAGTCAACTCCAAATAAGATATACATAATAATAAATTATAATAAATGTCTTAAAGTGTGCAAATCATATGCTTGTGTTATAAGTGTTTGTATGTACCAATAGATACATAGAAACACTTAAATATATACAATAATATATTTAACAAACAGCTAGACTCGGAAACGAAGACATATAAATGTTTATCACAAAAATGTTTGCCCCATTTGGGAGTCGAACCAAAGCCTCACGGTTGCTCGGTGGCGTTAGGCGGTTCATATTCTGGTTTAAAGTGGATTCAATAAAAATTACTTCTAAAAGTAAGACGCACCTGTCGAAATTGGACTCGAAGTTTTTGGGAGTTACAAACGGTGTTGGAATACCTAAGTCTGAAATTTAAAGCAACGTCATAAAAGTAATTATAGCAGAAAACATTATTCACAGACTTTGTCAAAAGGAACCAAACTGTTAAAATACCCTTTGAAAGTAAAAGAGCTCTATACCAAAATATACGCCTATTTCATTCAATATAAAAACAATTGAATATAACACAATTATAAAGATTTTAGCAAATTAAATCATGAGCAGGGAGCGTGACTTGATGTTACATAAACTTGTAAGTTTTATCTATATCTTATATTGCCAAGTTACAATCGGTATTTCGAAGATATTTTAAAATTATAATAAATAAATAAATATCTCCAGGGATATTTATTTATTTATTAAGTTACACATATTGAATCTAACCCCAAAGTAAGCAAATTTTACCAACACTCAGACCCGGAAACGTAGAAATATAAATGTTCATCACACAATTGCCTGCCTCTGTTGGGAATCGAACCCGAGCCTCGCGGTTGGTCGATGTAGTTGGACGTGTGCGCTAGCCACTCGACCAACGAGGTCGAACTAGGTGAATCAAAACACCACCTACACTTGTAACACTATATCGCCTTATTAAAAAAATAAGTATCTTCACGCCCATATCTCCGAAGGGGTAGTCAGAGGCACAACCATGGCACCCACCACTCGAAAATACTAAGTCCCACAATGTGATAGGTGGCAAGCTTATCGCCAACCGGGCACATATCCAATTCCGAGCAACATTTTTTTATTACAAAATTAGAAAAACCACATGTCCTTTTTGTTGCTCGACCCCGGGACCCCATAAAGTCAAGTCCAACATCTGGACCGCTAGACCACAGAGGCGAATTCTGATTTCTTACCAGAGTTCTGATGGTTTTTTTGTGAACTGGATTGGAAAAATATTTTAGCCTCTGATTGTTAAAACATTACTCCGTTACACTCGTATTTTTTTATGTTATAGGAAGGCAAACAAGCAGACGGATTTCCTTATGGTATGAAATTCTCGCCACTTACAGACACCAAAGGTGGTAATGGTGCGTTGCCAACCTGGGGACGGGATGTTAGGCCTCGAGCAAAATTAAGTTAACCGGCTATCTTGACCGCCGAACCGGAACAAGTCGTGACGTTATAGTCTAGTCGACAAGTTCAAAAACGTGAAAAATAGAGATAAAGGTCCTAAAAAGACTATTATGGCGGCAGGAATAGGTAAGGCGGTGGTACCATTCCGGGTTAGTCGCTGCGAAACTCGACCACCTAGTAAAGTAGTTTGATCGTAGTTTGTTTTCTGCAATTTTGCGGTAATTGGAATACATTTCACCAAATGCAATTAAAAAAAGATAAAACTAACAATTAAATAATGAAATAAAATTTAATTATTAACCTCTAATTAAGTAACGCATTATTGTTGCATAAACATGTAAAAGGCCTGAATTCCTTCTATAATCCATTTTGTAGCTATGTTTTATCATCCTCAGCCGAATATGGTAGGTATTCCACCTCTTGTTACGCACATAAAAAAATCTGTCTATTGAAAGAAAGAATTTTCTCCCCCTGGACTAGTTACACAAATTGAATCTAACCCCAAAGTAAGAAAATTATATGCTTGTGTTATGGGTGTTAGTCAACGATTCTAATACGTAGAAATACTTAAATAGATACCAGAATTAATTTAAGAAACACCTGGAAACGGAAATGCTGACATGTTTATGTTCATCACACAAATGCCTGCCCCCGTCGGGAATCGAACCCGAGATTCACGGTTAATCGAGATAGTTAAACGTGTACGCTAGCCTCTCGACCAACGAGGTGGTCAATTTAGGTGGTTTATTTCACATACACTTTACCAAAAACACTTGTGAATCGTTTATATACTCGAATTACTAAAATCTACGCACCGGATCGAAACACGGCCTGAGTCCAGATACTAATAATCCGGGGAGAGAAACATAGCGGGTTTATCTTTTTTCCTTATTTTACAATATGTATCTGGTAGTAGTCATATCTTCACGCCCATATAACCGAAGGGGTCAGCAGAAGAACAACCAAAGTCACTCACGACTAGCCGAAGACACTAAGTCCCACACTGTGATAGGTGGGAAGCTTATCCTCAACTGGCACATATCCAATCCCGGGTGATATTTTTTTTATTAGGAAACTGGAGAAACAAAATTTTATTTTTGATGCACGCCCCGAAAATCGAATCCGGGTCCTCATGCAGCCAAGTCCAATGCCTAGATCGTAGACCGCAGAGATAATTATAGTATTAATACATGGAACATTATTTTGCATTAATTATATAAGAGTATTTATATACTGTGAACCTCAGGGGGTGATTATGTATCTCAGTTGCCAACTCAAACTGCAAAAAAAAACGTCATTTGACATCTATTTGATATACACTTTTCCATTTGAGTGGGCAACTGAGTTACACAATTAGTCGCTTGACATTAACGGCTGCTAACAGTCGGTATGGATTAAAGCATTGTTTTTCCCATTTTCCCTGCAAACTTCCCGGTTTCACTTATCATAAGAAAATAACGTTCCTGGCAATAACTTACATAACAAAAAAGTAAGCGGCGAAATGTAAGGAAAAGGTGTTAGAATCCTATTAATTAATAATATTATAAATGCGAAAGTTTGTATGTATGGATGTATGGATGTTTGTTACTCTTTCACGCAAAAACTACAAAGCCGATTACCATGAAATTTGGTATGTAGGTAGCTGAAGACCCAGAATAACATATAGGCTACTTTTTATCCCGGAGTTCCCGCGGGATTGGGACTTACGCAGGTGAAACCGCGGGGCGCAGCTAGTTATTCAATATGCTGTTGAAAAGCTTTGATAGACGGCGTCATTTTACCTTTGACGATCTATGCCCGGTTCAAAATCAACTAAACGTAATCCGTAAATGTAACCATTGGTAGTTTGATCAAAAGTAACGGAGCGTTACTCATGTTTGAAAAAAAATATTTCAGAACAGAATTAAACATCGACAACGAGCAACCGTTACTAGAAATCTTACAAATCGTACAAAATATTACCATCCGTAATCAAAACTACTCGTTTTTTGATATATACAGGAACCGGGCACTGGTCACCTATACCTATCCACTTAACTGGGTATTTCTCACTGGACATCTCTCTGGCCGAGCCCGGTGTTGGCATAGACTACATGAGATCTTGGATTCAGTTCCCGAATAGGACAACTGTGTTTTTTTTTAATAAAAATGTGTATTTTTTGAGTAAAAAAACGCTGTCCCGAAAAGGATAAGTACAAGGTTGGCAATAAATTTGACACGTATGTAATTGCAGGATCAAGTAGTACATTCGGTTTGCCGTTGGTGCCCTGGTAGTAACTCTGCCTACCTCTTAAGGTATACTGGCATTAAATATTACTTACTAAATTGGGTGAGTTGTAAAACTTTAATTGAGCCCATACGTAGGTACAAAAAAACATTGCGTAATTTTTCGAACATACTCATAATAACTTCCGTGATCTCGTTTTAAAATTGACAAAGGCGTATGTCAGTTAAAAAACTTATAAAAAAAGCTTGTGTGTTCAGGAAGTCAAAAATCCTTGATGGTTTTAAGTTTCATGGCTAAACATTCGAATTTTGAAACGGGGTTTGGTTACCTTTTACGGTAAAAGCTGTAGACGTATAAAAATATTTTAAAAAATGGTAATGGATATGAGAATTTATTAATACGGAAAAACAAAATCTTTGGACCCCTTTTTGCGAAAATTGCGCGAACGGAGGAGTTTAAATTTTTGCAAACTTATATTTTATGCATAGAAGTGCGGGACTCTAAAATATTTCAATAATAATGCATATATAGTGCATGAAATCAAAAAATGAAACCTTACACATCCAACAATGCATTTGACACACACAAACAGAAATATTAATAACGATAAAAGATCAGAGATGGCGCACAAACTATATTCATAATGTTTGGGAACAAAGTAGTTGTTCTCCATAAAATAAGATGGTGTTCTTATCAAAACATTGTATTTTAATAATTTATCTATACATGTAATAAATCTGTAGAAAGGTCAATTCTATACATTGAAAATATTGAAAAAATAAATAGCATGTTACCGCATCGACACCAAACCCAAATACTATGTGATTAAGAAAATGTTTGTCTGTCTGTCTGTATATTTAGGTATCACGTGAAAACTAAAAGTTCGATTTCGATGAAACTTGGTATAATTGTACCTTATTATCCTGGGCATAAAATAGGATACTTTTTATCCTGGAAAAATACGTAGAAAAATCTTCATTTTTCAGTTTTAGACCGACATCCGCGCGGACGGAGTCGCGGGCGGAAGCTAGTATTGAATAACTTATAATTAAAATTTATTATGGTCAAATTTCGACCAATGGGCGACCACTTCTCCTACTAATAAGAGATTTATTTCATCTTAAATTGTGCTTTGTCAACCGACTAATAAATGATAAGGCTTTTGACAAAAAAGCTGTACTTACAACTATCAAATTTGCCTTTTAAACCAGAACACCAAGACGTCGAGAACAGAGATTGTGACAATATCATGACAAGGTCGTGGTCATAAACATATCAGAGAGTCCATATCGAGGTCGATCGCCGAATCCAACTCGGATTGGAAGCGTTCGGGAAGTTAAAGGGTATCTTCTTGTCCGAACTACCGCAAAGCTTAAAGTTGAAAGTCTTCGACCAGTGTATGTTACCGGTGATGACATAGGGAACTGAGACTTGGCCGTTAAATGTGGGCCTCTTAAATAAGCTCAGAGTCGCTCAGCTTGCTATGGAGAGAGCTGTTTCTCTGCGAGATATGATCCGTACCTAATTCGGTGATCCGCAAGAGAACGAGAGTAACCGACATAGTTCAGAGAGTCAGAAAGCTGAAGTGGCAATGGGCAGGCCACATTGCTCGCAGAACCGACAACCGCTGGGGAAGAAAGGTTCTAGAGTGGCGGCCCCGCACCGGAGGACGTAGTGTTGGACGACCTCCCACTCCTTGGACTGATGACCTGGTCAAAGTCGCGGGGAGTTGCTGGTTTCAAGCGGCTGGTGATCGTGACTTGTGGCGCTGTTTGGGGGAGACCTATGTCCAGCAGTGGACGTCTCCCGGCTGACGATGATGATAAAAAGGTTAGAAATTTATTACATCAAAACTAACTTTTTTTTTACATCTATCTATGTGATGAGGACATATTGCTAGGAGTATATTAATCTTATTTTTTTTTATAAAAAAATATCAATCTTAGGTATATATTATGTAAAAGAAAGTCGGGTTTGTTACAACACTTATAACTCGAGTTCTGCTGGACCAATTTTCATGGTCTTTGTTCCGTTGGATTTGTCTTCGCCCCGAATAGCAGAATACACCTTAAAAACAATAAAAACAAAAAAATATGTAAGATGAATCGTCTATAAAAGAAAGTCGTGATAGTTAAACCGATTAGGCTGAAAATTGATGAAGAGGTAGCTTAGAACCGGGAGAAGGACATGGGGTACGTTTTATCCCTTACAATAACGAAGAAACTAGGAAAAACTTTTAATTTTTTCCATACAAACTGAACGGGCGGAACGAAGTTTGCCGGCACAGCTAGTATAATATAAACCTTTATTTTATAATTTTTTGGCCACATTTCTCAAGAACTTGTAGACATTGCTCTACTTTAAATTAATCAAAGGTTTAATGCATAAGCCAAGTTTTACATATTTATTCTAAACATTTATAAATAATGATCCAGACTATTTGCAGTAGTTTGCAGTAGTCGGGCTTGCCTTCTTGAGGTCCTGGGTTCGATCTTCGGGTCGGGCTACAAAAATATGTTAGAAAATATGTATTTTCCATTTTCTAACATAAATAATGTTGCATGGGATTGGATATGTGCCCGGTTGGTGACAGGCTTACCACCTGTCACATTGATGGACTTAGAGTATTCGGCTTCGTCGTGGGTGCCCTGATTGTACCTCTGCCTGCAACTTCGGGGATATGGGTGTGAAGATTCAAGATATATTATTACTTATTTTATATATTAATATTACTATACAGTTTGTGACTAACACGCTTAAAACTATTTTAAGTCTTAGAATAATATATTAACTCCTAGGGGAAATTTTCGTAATATTATGCTATTGCCATGTTAGAGATATTGGCGCCTTTTTTATTAATAAGGTGGTTAATGTATATCAATGTATGTCCCCGTCGGGAATTGAAGTCGAGCCTTGAGGTTGATCGAAGGCTTCAGACGTGTATATCAAGTGTCAACCTCTTGACCAACGTCAACCTCGACTAATGACCCATTGGATTCATGCCCGCAACTTACGCTTCTTCTTCTGCTTGGCAGGGCAGAAAGGCAGATGGACTAATCTATACTGAGGACCCGGAACACGTCAACGGCAAACGCTGACGTTATGGCGGAAGGAATAGGTAAGGCGATGGTATCAATCCGTACGAGTTGCTGCGAAACTCTACCACCTAGTAGGATGTCACAGTGTTAGTGATGGTTAGCCTATGCTCACCTATTACGAGCTTCCTGGCACAGGAGGGCAGATGGTCTATTCTGCAAAGGAGCCCGGACCAACATTGTTTAAATTTAATATGTTGCAATACATATTTTAATGAAATCTTTGTCTATTTGGTTGTATTTAAGAAATACATTATCGTGCAACAAATATTTTAATTGGATTGTCTTTCTGTTTGACCGTGAACACTTTCGCATTTAATTACAACTGCCTACAAAAGCGTTCATTTTCATCGTTCTTGTGTTGGTAAGTATTTTTCTTTATCTACTTTATTCCTCTTTAACTTCTAGACGGCAAATTAGATGAGGAAGAATCACAAAAAACAAAATGACGTTTTTGAGTACGTGATAATTTAAAAAGTTTCAAGTAAGTATATACTTTTTAGCGTTAGCATTTGCCGATTGTCAAGTTCAAGTTTACATTAAGTTACCCGACGTCGAGTCGAATCGAGAGAAAAGATGGTCGAAGTGTTTTAATAACTATTAAATTTCGTGTTTATATTGGAAATAGTTAATTTTAGTGGCATTTTGTACAATTTTGTTAAGTGAAAATGCACAAATGAAATAATCATGAAGAAATTAACGTATCGTGTATTTCCTCGTTGTCGCCAAATCTCAAGCCACCGCTTTACCCAAGACCCTGTCATGATTTATTGACTACTTATGACTAATCATAATTAAATCCCGATTTTGGTAAATTTGATGCAAATTTATGCAAATTTCTACTCGACTAAAGGCAAAATGCTAGAGCGAATGCCAAGACCTAAAGAAAGAAAGAAGTTACCCGATTTATTAAAACTAGTGGTCGCCATTGGTCGAAATTCGACCATAGTAAATATCTTGTTGATAACATTACCCATGCTACCACTACTACGCATTTGACACACACAAACAAATATTTTGATGATAACGATAAAAGATCACAGATGGCTAACTATTCAGGAAACAAAATAGTTCGTCTTGAGAAATGAACATGGCGTTCTTATTAACAAGATATTAAAATTTGGATATTAAAATATTAAAATGGTCGAATTTCGACCAATGGGCGACCACTAGTAAATTTAAATCATTGTTGATATGAATGTTTGCTAGTTGCTCTAAGACCATAGTATGGTGGATTAAAATAAAACTTCACAGTAATATAGTTTATACATCAGAATAACACTCGGACAACTTGTGAAGATTTTGCATATTTTGGCATGTGGGTGAATTAGCGGGGGGAAAGTAGCATCGGTATTATTGAAAGGTACATACATACATACATACATACATATCTTCACGCCAAGTCCCTTACGGGGTAGGCAGAGAGTATCGAGTGCCAGACCTCACGATCCTGACAAACCTGTCTTGCTTCCTTCACATTCATTACCCTTTTCATACAAACACGCCGGTTTCGGAGACTCTTGACACCACCACACCACATTATTGAAAGGTAACCTTTGTTATTAATTGTTCTTTAATTGTATTGAATTAAAATGAGTTATGGTTAAATATTAGTATTCTGAGGTCACTGTTTGTGAAGGAGGAAAACATCAGAAACATTTAGAAGAGCAGGAGTAGGATTTTGGGGGACTTGGTGTTATAACAACTTGAAGACCCTAATTCATGGTCATATAATTCAATTCAATTCAATGTCTTTATTTCGTAGGTACATTCGTTACACTTGAATACATATATTGGATTACAGTAAATGGATTCCAGTAAATTATACTTAAAATAAATTATAACGAAATGTATGCTGTTGATTAATATGACATTAAATACCTAACTACCAAATAGAAAAATGACGTTATAACTATTTGAAGATCAGTATTGCTTATCTTTCTTTTTCTTTTGACATGATTTACCAGTGGTTTCCAAACTAGGCGTTGCCTGAATCTTGGGCAATCGACTTTTTTTGTTACACATTTATTTTATAAGCAGGGCTTTAATTTTTTTACTTTAAATTTTAGTTAAGTAATTGCAAAATGTAAACTAAATGTATATTATATATCTGATTAAAGAGTGTAAGGACCCTAAATCAGGGTCGTATAGTATTTAAATATAATGAAAATATATTTTTTGTGGAATAGGAGTTAGTCGTAAAAAATATTTAATTATATTCAAATTTTCTACCACACCGTGTTCAAATATTTTTGAATTTATACAAATATTACTTTAGGTAGGTTTAGAAACTGGTAAGCACTGACGTATTTCAATTTGAAAGGTTAAAAGTGATGGAAATCTTACTAATTTTAAAGGATAACATCCCAGCTTCAGGGTGGTAACATACTAATAGCTTTGGTAGTGTTGACGTATTTTTCTTATTAATAATCCTTCTGCTTTTCCAATTTCAAAAATAGAAATAGATATGAATCTCTGTAAATTGTAAATATAGTACTAATATTTAAATTATGCGCTTCGGCTTTAAACTTTTTGCTCTTTTTAAACTTTATAATTTTAAAATTAAATTTTCCCCGTGTTGGTCCGGCCTTCTTTACAGAATAGACCACCTGCCTTCCTGCCAGGCAGCTCGTAAAAGGTGAGCACAGGCTTACCGTCACTAGCACCGTGACATCTGACTAGGTGGTAGAGTTTCGCAGCGACTCACCCGGATTGGTACCACCGCCTTACCTATTCCTGCCGCCATAACGTCATGACGTGTTCCGGTTTGGAGAGTAAGGTAGCCGTTAAACTAACTTTTGCTCAAGGCCTAGCATCCCGGCCTCAGGTTGGCAACGCACCATTACCACCTTTGGTGTGTCTAGGCGGCGTGAATTTTTTTCCATCAGGAAATCCGTCGGCTTGTTTGCCTTCCAATATCATAACAAAAAATTGGCTGACCTAACCTACATTTAATCGAAATGATTAACTATGTTATAACTCCTCTATATATATATTTGTTTAAGACATAATAAAGTTTCATTTTATTTTACTTAAAAATATATTTTGTTCAAGTCTTATAAGTTTTCGATCTTTTATCAATTTAACGCCTCTGTGGTTTAGCGGAACGGTGTAGGACGTGACTGCATGCGGGTTGATCCTCGGGTCGGACAACAAAAAAAAATGTGTTTTTTCATTTTTCAATAAAAACAAGGTCGCCTGGGAATAGATATGTGCCCGGTTTGTTACCTGACATATTGTGGTACTACCTCGGTTAATCGTAGCTGCCCTACGGGGCTATTCAGTATCTTTTTAGTGATAAACACTTGGTAAAGTGTAAATGAAATAGCTGTCAAATGAAGTGTTTTATATTTCCTATCTCCTATGACCAACAGAAATACAATAGAGATAGCAAATATGAAACACGTCATTTGACAGCTATTTGAAGTACACCTTACCCACAGATCATCGCTAAAAGATACGAAATCAGACCCTTGGTTGTACTCTGCCTACCTCTTCGGGGAGAAGTGCGTGAGGATACTCTTACCACTTAAAGAAACCCACTACACAATATATCCATTAAGTTCTCTCAGCTAATGGTTTCAAAGTTTTAAAAACATTTATAGATTCACAAGCCGACCTCACAACTTCGTACTATATGACATTGACAGCTAATGAGTTTGATTTTCCCAAATGTTTTTATAATTTTCCTAGTTTTTTCTCCATAACAAGAACCTCTCTTGTTATTTAAGGAAACCATTTAAAAAATAAGTTGATTTATAATAACAATTCCAACAACCACACAAACCCTGGACAATTCACACAAATTAAATCTACCCCTAAAGTAAGCAAATTATATGCTTGTGTTACGCGTGTTAGTCAACAATTCTAATATGTAGAAATACTAAATTAGATATCTGAATAAATTTAATAAACACCCAGACCCAGAAATGCGGATACCTAAATGTTCATCACACAAATGCCTGCCCCCGTCGGGAATCGAACGTCGATGTTATTAGGCGTGTACGCTAGCCACTTGACCAACTAGGCGGTCATTTAGGCTAGATTTGGTTGAGCCTTTCACGAGTTTTGAGCTTATACACATTTGGAGATACATTTTTATTTATACAAATATATCTATGGCTCTTAGTATTGAGTTTGAAGTAAATATGAATGCTGTGCTCCAAATACAACGGAGAGACAGAGATGGAAGATTTTTCGTTGATAAATGAGATTTATAAATAATTCTAATACAACAGCACAATATGTACGGGCCACGTACAATAATGCATATTAAAATCATATAGCAGCGTCGGCAAATTTCATTTTATAATGTAAAATCATTTAGTTCAATAAAGCATCATCAAGTCCGCGCACGCGTCACATTATCATTACATTTGAACTCAATATAATTTTCTATCAAACAAGTTATTTAATTCATCTATCAATCAATCACATCAATCTATCAATTTAAAGGTGTTAAGTCTACAGACCCTACACAAGATGTGAAAGAAGAGGGATACAACTTGGTTTTAGTAAGTGGATATTCACCAATTCCGGAATACATAATGATGTAATATAAGGAGCACAATTAGGTATCCCTTCAAAAACTGGTATAAAAATAAACCCCCTTTTTATGGTGTTTTTGGAGTTAATATTTCAATGTTCTATTTTTCATGACTTATTTTATTTTTATTTCAAGACTAGCAGCTGAACTTTGTACCGCTTGACATCGATGGGTGCTATCGGTATGCATGAAAACAATTAATTATTGTTTTCCCTGCAATGTTCTATTTTCTTTATCTCTTTCTTTTTTGTTTGTCTTCTCTAGTTTCACATGTTTGTGTGTGTATGTGTGTGTGTGACATTAGCGAATGGACGAGTTTTGATGCGTTTTTGAAGTGAAACATTTTTTAGCGGCGTTGCGCACTTTTTTTGGACTTTTTT
>NJDD01000236.1:109616-142008 GCA_002245505.1 Calephelis nemesis
TTTGGAATAGGTAAAAACTTCTAATTTCACACCAGAACGTAAGACGGTGCACTGTCGCACTGTGTTGCGCGAGATCTAAAATGAAACGTAGATTAATTGCTGTTATTGTATTGCTTAAGTATTTCTGAACAGTATAGGATTCGCAATGGATAATACCAGTACAAGAGAGTGTAAAATAATCGTGAAAAACAGTTTGTGGTATATAAAATAGATAGTAGTTTAGTAAAACATATTTCAATTTATTTGCGACTTGTAGATATATCATAGTTTCTCAGCTAATAAAAAATACAGTACAACATTATGAAGAAGTTTAGCTGTTTTCGAAAAAGTTGTAAGTTTAACAAAGGAAATAATAGTAGAAGGAAAATCGATATGCACCTATATATCTATTATGTTGGATTGAATTATGTTGGTATGTTTTGTAATATTTACTGTTCTTTTAAAGAACATATGTACATGTGTTTGACTGTGGCATTGTAGCTCCCAAACCGATTCAAAATTCAAAACGATAAATTTCATTATTTTTTATTTTTTCCATGGTTTCATTTTTCGTTACGCTGTCATTTACACGATGCATATCTTAAATGTATAAAAATGAATCTCCATTTCGCGTGGTCAACGCCGGAGCAAATGGACCAATCTTATTGCCAGGAGAAGAAGATGATAATTTAGAGAGAAAAACCAGGAATATTGCAGAGAAAGTGGGAAAAACCACACTTCAATTTTGTCCACACATACTGTTAGTAGCTGTTAATGTCAAGCGATACTAAGTTTACCGGGTCGGCTAGTAATATATTTAACGAAGGCAGTTTTATGCTGTTATTAGAACTAGTGGTCGCCCGTTAGTCGAAAATCGACCATAACAATTTTTTTTATATCTTGTTGATAAGATCACCATCTTCATTGCTCAAGACCGACTACTTTGTTTCCAAACTTTGTAGTGCGCCATCTGTGATCTTTTATCGTTATCATCAATATATTTGTTTGTGTGTGTCAAATGCATGGTAGTGTGGGTAATGTTTTATTTATTGATTTAATGTACTTTATAAGCATTATTATTGAAATATATTAGCGTTCTGCACTTCTCCTACCCATAAACTATGTGTTCCAAATTTTATGCTCCTGCGTTTTCCGTAAAATGTTGTCCAAAGTTTTGGCATCACGTATTAATATTTTTTTTATGTTATTGGAAGGCAAACAAGCAGACGGATTTCCTGATGGTAAGAAATTCACGTCGCCTAAAGACACCAAAGATGGTAATGGTGCTTTGCCTACCTGAGGTCAGGATGTTAGGCCTCGAGCAAAGTAAGTTTACCGGCTACTTTAACCTCCGAACCGGAACACGTCATGACGTTATGGCGGCAGGAATAGGTAAGGCGGTGGTACCAATACGGGCGAGTCGCTGCGAAACTCTACCACCTAGTCAGGTGTCACGGTGTTAGTGATGACAAGCCTATGCTCTCCTTTTACGAGCTACCTGGCAAAAAAGGCACATGGTCTATTCTGCAAAAGGAGCCCGGACCAACACGGGGAAAATAATAATAATAGATGAATGCTTTAATGTAACCTTGTAACAAACTTCGGCCTATGTTAATAAGATAAATTTTAGAAGGCTAGTGATAAGTAAAATTTTAGAGTCAATTAAATTAAAAAATTATGAAAATCTGAAACTATAAGGAACTGCATTAATAAATATTTTATTCATAGTTTAAGCGACAATGTGAGGTCAAATAAGTTTATTTAAAAGGAGTTTGTTTAGCCTCCATTCAGTTGCAGTTTGTAGGCGCGGAGATTACCGCGTTTGCCTCATGGTCGGAATCAATTAAAAAAAAACACGCAGCGAATTGTGAATCTGTGGTATAATAGTTCGATTGTTTCGAATTTTTTCCGCGCAATTTGTATTGTGAAGTGATTTTTTGTTGTTCATTTTGAAAAAAAGCGACGGGTAAGTTTTATGAATGAATGAATTTATTAAGATAATTTTATAGTTCACAAATTACAATACTACTGTAATAAACAGTTACATTTAACATACACTATTAATTAATATTTATGAAATTTTCATAACAAATGGTTACTTTTTAAATTTAAATTTTAAAAACATCCCAAAAAACATATTTCGCATAAAAAATAAACAAAATACAATCAAGGTTTATTAAGTTGTCGTGAACCTGAGTATAAATAATTGTTAAATTGTTTTTTTAGTAGACGGAAGTTCTTTCTAGTATTTTGAAAATGAAAATATTTGAAGTATAAATTTTAAACAATGCAAAGGCCGCATTAACGCTTGCGGTTTGCGAGTCGAATTATAAAAAAAAACACTAAGGTGAACTATTATGAATCTGTGCTCACGGATTAATTGTTTTTTATCTGTGATTGCGAATTTGACCGCGAAATCTTTTTTCTTTCCACTATGTAAACTGAGTTGATTGAGAGAAAACATAGTCGTAATTTAAAGTTTTCGTAATTATTAAATTTCGTGTGTTGAGTGTAGAGAAAGTATGAGTGCAATTAGTCAATTTTGGTGACATTTTGTGCAATTTTGTTCAGTTAAACTGCATAAATGAAATACGGAAAAATCCATTTTCGTGTATTTTCTCGTTCCCGCCAAATTTCATTAAATGAACTTGAGCAACGAAGCCACTACTTTACTTAAGACCCTGACATGTTTTTTTTTTGACGACCAGTGACTACTTTTGAATAATTTAAGCTCGATTTTATTAAATCGTAGAGTTTGCGAATGCGAATTTTACCTTGACTAATAGCCGATGTTAACATTGATACCAATAACTAAAATAAGAAAAATAAGTAACCAATTTTATTACATTTTTAGCGGCTTTGGCGCCATCGTGAGTGAAGAGGGTCAGGTTTTTTTTGTAATTAATGAACTTCGTGCTAATTATGAGTAAAATTGGTTAATTTAAGTGATATTTACTTCAATTTTGTTCAGTTAAAGTGAAAAAGTGAAATAATTATGAAGAAATTAGTGCATCATGCATTTCTTCGCCGCGCCAAATTTCACTAACTGAGCTTGAGTAACGAATCCACTGCTTTACTCAAGACCCTGACATGACTTTGTATAATATAATGTGATAGGACCGAAAATGAAAGAATTCATTAATACGGAAGACATGGCAGCATGGCCTAAAGGTCTTAGCGGGCTCCAGAAAGGGGCAAATTAACCTAAAAAGTTACGGGAGTTTTGGCGCCATCGTGAACGAAGGGGGTCGTATTTTTTTCACAATTAGTGAATTTAGGCTAAATTATAAGTAAAATTGGTTAATTTAGTAGGTAATTAGTTTAACTTTGTACAGTAAAAGTGCACAAATGAAATAGTCACTAAGAAATTAATAGTATCGTGAATTTCCTCGCTGCCGCCAAATCTCCCAAAGTAAGCTTGTGTAAAGTGACCACCGCTTTACTCAAGACCCTGACGTGGCTTTGTAAACAGTGACTAATTATGGAAGATACGGAAGACATGTGACTAATGACTGTATAAGAAATAATTAATGCAGAAGACGTGGCAGCATGGCCTAAAGGTCTTAGCCGGCCCCAGAAAGGGGGCAAATTAACTTAAAAAAAAGAGTTTTGGCGCCATCGTGAATAAAGATGGTCGTATTTTTTCACAATTATTGAATAAAGTGTAAATTAAGAGTAAAATTAGTTAATTTAGGTGGGAATTAGTTTAATTTTGTTCAGTGAAAGTGCACAAATGAAATAATCATGAAGAAATTAGTGTATCATGAATTTCCTCGCTGACGCGAAATCTCATAGACGAGCTTGTGTAACGAAACCACCGCTTTACTCAAGACCCAGACATGACTTTGTAAATAGTAACTAATGACTGAAATAAAGAATTAATACGGAAGACATGGTAGCATGACCTTACGACTTTTACCGGCCCCACAAAGGGGCAAATTAAATAACAACAACAACAACTTAAAAAAAACATACGGTTGGCGGGAACGGTTGGAGGGGGAAGCTTTTCGAGGGTTCCCTCCAATGTTTAAGTTAAAAAATGTGTAATATAATGTAAAAATGTATATTACTTAGTTGTGTGTAAATGTGATTTAGTAAATAAACTATACTAGTGAAAGACTATTGTAGTGATTTATCACGACAGAAGAGGCAGAGGCCTGAACAAGAAAAAAAATTGAAGACGAAACTAAAAAAAGACATGAAATATTAAGATTTGGGTTAATTACATAATATAATACTAGTGTAAAATATAGAAGTAAAAAAAGAAAAATAAAAATATTTTTTGCACTGTCAACCTGTGCTTTGCCAACCTGAGTTCAGGATGTTAGGCCTCGAGCAAAAGTAAGTTTACCGGCTATCTTACCCTCCGAACCGGAACACGTCATGACGTTATGGCGACAGGAATAAGTAAGGCGGTGGTACCAATCCGGGAGAGTCTTTGTGAAACTCTACCACCTAGTCAGATGTCACGGTGCTAGAGATGATAAGCCTATGCTCGCCTTTTACGAGCTGCCTGGCAAGAAAAGCAAGAGGTCTATTCTGCAAAGGAGCCCGGATCAACGCGGTTTAGCTGTGAAAGAGCAACTATACTTTATAATATTAGTATGGATTCTGTAAAGTTTTGCACCCACGAACAACTGGCTTGGCTTAACATTGAAAGTTAGTTTTTATTGACATTTTTTTTAATTATACAAGCGTACTAAAACTGCAAGCAATCGATTCTAACATTGTTACCACATCGCGATTAGATTACACTTTTCAAAAGGTAGTTGATTGTATCAAATGGGTTTTGAGTTAGGTGTCCGTAATAATGCATCAAGTTTATATTGACTCACCTCGGAAGCATGTCAGAATCAATCACAATCAATCAACCTTTCAAAACACCATCAAAATCTGTTCGTTGTTGACCGAACAAACATACAAAAACAAAAAAAACATAGCCGTTGTGTTTTTGGAGTCGGTGAAGATCAATAGCATGTTGCATTTAACCAGCGGGTAGTCCTCTAGCACAAACATAAATCGACAATTCGAAAGTTGTGCCAGGTTCTACTTATGTCAAACGTAGGTACAAATTTGTTCTAAATATAATGTTAAGTGCAGTGTTATGAAATGAATATTTGTTTATATTTGCATATTAACGTATTTTTATTTTAGCACTTGACCTGTGCTTAGGGTAATATTCTATAAATTTTAAAGAAAGAAAAAATTTCGCCCCAGACAGGATTTGAACCCGTAACCTTTCGTCTCAAGCCGACGAATGCTCTAACCAATTGAGCTACTGAGGATTCAAGTCCCGTGGCGAAATTTTTAATTCCTTTCTAACCCGTTAACGCGGGTAGTTATGATGCATATTTACGATTTTGTAATGTGTATTATTTTTGTACATTGAAGTCCCATTAAATCTAGTATCATGACCTTCATTTAAAGATCCGGCGGAAGCAACCATGGGCTTTTTCATAGTAAATTATATTTTTTGGTTTAAAATTTTTTTGCTTAATTACAGTAATTGTGTACTATAAATAACAGTTATCAGAGATTACTAATCTAGTGAATATTTTAAAGGATTAACTTCTGCATTCTGTATCCCTTCCTCTGCCTTCTTAGTTAAGTTAAGTTTAAGTCTATCCCACTTTTATCATAGTTTAAAATGTAATGAAATAGCCATTATATAAATACTAGCTGTTTACGCCAACTTCGTTCCGCCCTATCAGTTTGTATGGGAAAAATTAAAATGTTGTTTTTCCCAGTTTCTTCACAATCGAATAGGATATAAAGTATTCTATGCCCTTCTATTGGTTCTAACCCACCAATTTTCAGCCTAATCCATTCATTTTCATCCATTCTTGAGTTAAAAATAGTGTAATTCACACCACTTTCTTTTGTCTTATATATGAAATTAACGTGTCACAATGATAATTACTCTTACTGTACTCCTCCGAAACGGCTTGGCCGATTCTCATGAAATTTTGTGAGGACATTGAGTAGGTCCGAGAATCCTCCAACATCTATTTTTCATACCCCTAAGTGATAAGGGTGACTCACTCCCTTTTTTAAAAAATAATATTATATTAAAAATATAGCAGAACAACGTCTGCCGTTGCAGCTATTATACAATATATAGATAGCTGTTCCCGCTGACTTCGTTCCACCCATTCAGTTTGTGGTGAAATAATTAAAATGTTGTTTTTCCCGGTTTCCTCACAATCGAACAGGATAAAAAGTAATCTATGTCCTCCTCCCGGTTCTAAACTAGGCACCTCCCCACTAATTGGACCAGCCGTTTTTGAGTTATAAATAGTGTAACTAACACCACTTTCCTTTATACCTAGGTATATATATTTGTCTTTAATTATTTGTGCAGAAACTTAGCCCACGATTCTACAATTTCAAACAATCTGGCGTGAATATTTTTATTTACCCCAAAACCATCAAATTCAATCTTTGTCAGTGATAGATGAACGGTACAGGTTCAAATCCTGTTCGAGGTGACATTTCCTTTTTTTATAAAACTTCTTCGCCTCTGTCGCCTCTGTGGTCTAAGGGTTCAGCTGTTAGAATTGACTGCATGAGGTCTCGAGTTCGAATCCCGGGGTCGGGCACCAAAATAAAAATTGTGTTTTTCTAATAAAAAAAAACATTGCTCGGGATTGGATAATATGTGCCCGGTTAGCGATAGTCTTGCCACCTATCATATTGTGGGTCTTAGTGTCTTCAGCTAGTCGTGGATGCCTTGGTTGTGCATCTGCCTACCTCTTCGGGGATATGGGCGTGAAGATACTTTTTAATCTTATAAAACTTCTAAAATTTAGACCAGAGTTATTTGGTGCTTGCACAGGTAGACCCGACCCAGCTAAACTGGGTGTAAGGACCTGAGCCTCGCGGTTAGTCGGTATAGTTAGGCGTATACGCCAGCCACTCGACCAACGAGGCGGTCTATTATATATTTTTATGCACATATTATCCAATCCCGAGCAATGTTTTTTTTATTAGAAAATTGGAAAAACCCAATTTTCTTTTTGCTGCCCTACCCCGGGATTCAAACCCGAGACCTCATGCAGTTAATTCCAACAGCTGAACCACCAGACCACAGAGGCGACAGAGGCGAAGAAGTTTTATAGAAAAAGAAAATGTTACCTCAAACAGGATTTGAACCTGTATCGTTCATCTATCACTGACAAAGATTAAATTTGATAGTTTTGGGGTAAATAAAGATATTTCCTTCAAGTAAGTTTGTTTGAAATTGTAGAATCGTATCGTAGGCTAAGTTTCTACACAAATAATTAAAGATAAATTTTAAAAATTTGTAACTAGTGTAATAGCAGTGTAGTGTAATAGACAATGTGGATGAATTTAGATACCCGGGAATCAGATCGTTCGGATATTATCCGAGGATGGTGTCAAGATTCTCCGAAACTGGCGTGTTTGTGTAAAAAGGGTAATGAATGTGAAAGAAAGTCAGTCAGGTTTGTCAGGATCGTGAAGCTTAGGGCTCGATACTCTCTGCCTACCCCGTAAGGGAGATATGTATATATATTCTATGGTTTTTTTTAAACTTGTCCATGAATATAATTATTTATTTATGGATATGTTTGCTTATAAAGTTTTTTTTTCGGACCTATATACGAAACACGTGAGTAATTCTGTACATTTCCCCCGTGTTGGTCCGGGCTCCTTTGTAGAATAGACCATCTGCCTTCCTGTGCCAGGCAGCTCGTAAAAGGCGAGCATAGGCTTACCATCACTAACACCGTGACATCCGACTAGGTGGTAGAGTTTGGCAGCGACTCGCCCGGATTGGTACCACCGCCTTACCTATTCCTGCCGCCATAACGTCATGACGTGTTCCGGTTCGGAGGGTAAGGTAGCCGGTAAAATTTATTTTTGCTCGAGGTCTAACATCCCGAACTCAGGTTGGCAACGCACCATTACCACTTTTGGTGTCTCTAGGCGGCGTGAATGTCTTACCATCAGGAAATCCGTCTGCTTGTTTGCCTTCCTATAATATAAAAAAAATAATTGAGATTGTTGGGCACCGTTAGGACAAACATATTACTTGCTCATTTCGAAGAAGTACAATTCAGGTATTCATTCTTTACTAGTGGTCTCCCATTGGTCGATACTCTCTACCAACCCCGTAAGGGACTTGGCGTGGAGATATGTATGTATGTCTGTATAATTAGTGTAGGTCTGTGTTATTTCATCCATTTGTTTTTTCAGGCAAATGCACAAAATACACAAAACGAATTGTTTGTATGTTTATTTGTTACTACTTCACTCAAAAACTTCTGACCGATTTTCATGAAATTTGGCACACACAGAGAGGGTAATTTAGATTAACATATAAAATAAAATAAAATAAATAAATATCCCTGGACAAATCACACGAATTGAATCTAACCCCAAAGTAAGCAAATTATATGCTTGTGTTATGGGTGTTCTAATACAACGATTCTAATACATAGAAATACTTAAATAGATACCAGAATATATTTAATAAACACCCAGACCCGGAAATGCAGACATCTAAATGTTCATCACACAAATGCCTGCCCCCGTCGGGAATCGAACCCGAGCCTCGCGTGTGGTCGATGTAGTTAAGCGTGTACGTTAGCCACTCGACCAACGAGGCGGTATATAGCATAGTTTTTATCCCGAAACAATGTTCTTATGGGATTACGCGGGCAATAGCTAATACCTTATAAAATATACTAATTTTTTCAAATATTTTATCAACTTATATTTATAATGCTCCAAAAATATTGTGAAAGAGGTACTTTAAGACCTGATACGAGTTAGTATTTGATTCTGCTAATGAGAGACCCAAGAGTAAGTGTGTCGCTTTAATACAGCCTTTTTGGTATAAAACGTGAAAAAAATGTTTGCAAAATGTTATAAAAAATGAGATGATAAATTCAAACCATATTTTTATATAGGTCCACATTAAAGAAGCAAACGGATGTCCGACCAAAATACTCACGACAAATACTGTGTGTACAAAAATCACAAAAAAACATTTTTTTATTATCAAACACCTTGTAAACATTGGGCTAACAATGAAACGTTTCGTGTTGGCTCCACGTAACCTTGTTGACATAATAAAAATGGCAGTAATTACAATGCCAGTAAATTAGTTTTCTGGGACAAATTATTGTTTTATTAAACCACGATAGCTGCAATAAATAGTCCAAAGTTATTAATCTGTGGAAAAACATAATCCATATTAATTATAACACAAGTTTTGGCGGGATCGGGAGAAAAGAATAAGGTTTTTTAAAATATTTCATAACTCTTTAGTTTTTTATGTTGGTGGCATTTTCTATAACTTTGTTGAAGTAAGATGCACAACAATGAATGAACGAATGAATGAGTTCAGTTTGTTATGGACGCAAAAAACACAAATCAGATGTTATTTCTCTTATGGTATAATATTTAACTTAAGGCACACAAAGACGATTTCTGCTGAACTACCTTAACACATAAGTGAAGTATTTTATTGTATATTGTTATATAAGTAATTAATTATTTATTATTAAAGAAATTGGTACATCGTGTATTTATTCATTGCCGAAAAATCTGCCTTAAACAGCTCATTAATAACTCAGAGCCCTCTGAAAATTCATTATAAGTACTTATGCTTATTTATTTTCAATCATTTTGGTTTGCTTTTTTAAAATGGGCAAATAGAATTATGAAAAATAATTGAATTGACTAATGACTTACGCCCATGTCACAAATTAAAAAAAAAACGTAAAAAAATTAAATTGACACATTTTACCAACGGATTTTTTTGAGTAAAACGTAACCTCGTGAACGTTATAAAAATGGCGGTAACTAGAATTGCAATAAACTTTTTTGGAAAAGCTGTATTTTACTAAACCCTATTAGACATAGTGCAAGTTAAAGAGCCTTTTACTCATCTACAAAAATACAAAGTCCATAATTATTAGTACAAGATTCTCGAGTGGCGGCCCCGCTCTGGAGGACGTAGTGTTGGATGACCTCCCACCCGGTGGACTGATGACCTGGTCAAAGTCGCGGGGAGTCGTTGGATACAAGCGGCTGGTGACCGAGACTTGTGGTGCTCTTTGGGGGAGGTCTATGTCCAGCAGTGAACGTCCTCCGGCTGATGATGATGATGATGATGAATTAGTACAAAACCAAAAACAACAATAGTTTATAACATTATGTTTCAGCTTTTTGTTACTTTGATGGCGTTATGAAAATTGCAGCAATTATAATTATATTCTAGGATAAATAAAATTATTTCACAAAATGACTATAATTCTATAGTTTCTTACTTTTATAATCTATACTAATCTACAGAAAAAACTTTTAAAAAATGCATACAATGTAAGGTTTCGTGATAGTTTGACGTGACCTTGTTGACAGTTGACAATGAAAATGGCGGCAATTATAACGGTATTGGTTCTCTGGGCCATATCCTTTTATTTTTATTGTGAAAAATAACAAAAAACCATGAAGCTATATTACTATTAGAAATTATACTCCTAGCAAAGGTCTGTTAGGTACCAATTTCAAAATATTGATTGTGATTATAATATATCCAAAAATTTAAAATACATATCATATACTTGTCAATATTTGGAAATTGACATTAGTGTCTTACGTCCATTGACCTCTAAGTATACTTACGTCTTCATCATAATAGTAACATTCTATTTTACCAACCTCTGTAAGAGTCCTGAAATGTCAACTAACAAAGTCAAAATGAAAGAGAGGCCCGTAAATTAGAAGGAGCCGGCAATAAATAAATAATAATAAATACTCCTGGACAAGTTACACAAATTGAATCTAATCCCAAAGTAAGCAAATTAAATGCTTGTGTTATGGGTGCTAATCAACTATTTTAATACATAGAAATACTTATACAGATACCTGAATAAATTTAATAAGCACCCGGAAATACAGACATCTAAATTTTCGTCACACAAATGCCTGCCCCGTCGGGAATCGAACCCGAGCCTCGCGGTTGGTCTTTGTAGTTAGGCGTATACGCTAGCCATTCGACCAACGAGGCGGAAATTTACATCACATACTTGCTATGGGTGAAATCTCCAGTAGTAATATACCTTCATAGACACAAGATTTTGTTTTAGTACTTAATTCAATACAACAAAAAAATCGATATGCACCTACGGAGTATGTACCTACGCGGTGAGTCAAAATATAAGGCGTTATTCACCAGCAACCGATGTTAAACTCCTTAGACTAAGTTTACAGGCTAACCTACCCATTAATGCCAGGTTTCTTTAAATAAAATCCGTAATATATCAATTCGTAGTTTGTCTATGGGTCACTTGCACGTTTTAGGGTTGAATATTTAACTCTGAAGTTGTTTCTGACTGGGATTAAATTGCTTTATATTTGTCATTTCAACTCTTTTTTTTTTAAAAACAATGGAAGCAAACAAGCAGACGGATTTCCTGATGGTAAGAAATTCACGCCGCCTAGAGACACCAAAGGCGGTAATGGTGCGTTGCCAACCAGAGGCCGCGATGTTAGGCCTCGAGCAAAAGTAAGTTAACCGGCTACCTTACCATCCGAACCGGAACACGTCATGACGTTATGGCGGCAGGAATAGGTAAGGCGGTGGTACCAATCCGGGTGAGTCGCTACGAAACTCTACTACCTAGTCAGATGTCACGGTGTTAGTGACGGAAAGCCTATGCTCGCCTTTTACGAGCTGCCTGGCACAGGAAAGCAGATGGTCTATTCTACAAAGGAGCCCGGACCATCACGGGACAACTCATTATTAAAGATATTCTTGGGTTATCTAACAAGTGGCCCTAAAATTATCAAAGCGTTACATCAAGTGCCACGAAAAAACTCTGCAAGTTGCAATAATCCTAAAATTAAAAAAAATATAATCCCTTAGAGATAATAATAAAGATATAAGAGATAAGCTCGCCTTTTGTACTTCGTTTTTTTTTTACTTTTAAGTATATTTTGTAATATCAGTTGAGTACAATAAAGAGTTAATAATAATTGACGTAACCTTGTTAACAGTTGACAATGAAATTGGCGGCAATTATAACGGTATTGGTTCTCTGGGCCAAATCCTTTTATTTTTATTGTGAGAAATAATAAAACACCATGAAGCTGTATTACTATCATGTCTTCTACTACTACTAGTATCATGACTCATCGGATGAAATCCGCTTTTTGATAAGTTAATAAAACTTATTACCTTATTTAAATATTTTTACTGGTCAGAGAAGTGAAGAAATTAGTGGTTGATCAAATAGAATAACGTTTATTGGTTGCTGATGAAATCCAAACCACAGTAACATTATTTTATACACGAGTTCCAGTTTATAATAGGCAAAAATAATGTTCAAAATTTGAATAAGAGGTAAAATGTAGAATTTTCAGATAGTGCACAGTGAATAGTTTATAGTGGCAAACCTAATGCGATATAGGCCGATTCGCCTGGATTGGTACAACCGCCTTACCTATTTTTGCCGCCATAACGTCAGTGCTTGTGTGATGTCTCTAGGCGGCGTGAATTCCTCATCTTCAAGAAACCCGTCTGCTTGTTTGCCTGCTAATAAAAAATAAAGTATAAAGTAAAGTTTCTTCACGGCGATATCCCCGAAGAGGAAGGCAGAGGCACAACCAGGGCACTTACGACCAGCCGAAGACACTGAGTCCCACAATGTGATAGGTGGCAAGCCTATCGCCAACCGGGCACATTTCCAATCCCGTAAAAAACATATGTTTATTAGAAAGTTGGAAAAATCCAATTTTCTTTTTGTTGGCCGACCCGGGATTCGAACCCAGGACCTCATGCAGTCAAGTCCAACACCCGGACCGCTAGACCACAGAGGCCACATTATAAATCAGTAAGGTTTTTTTGCCAAAGGCAGCGAAAGGGTTACTCTTAAATCTCGAATTCATGCAAATTGGAAATTGAAAACAAATAGGTAGATGTCATTTTATTATTCTGAACACACTACTATAGAATTTTACCATTTGTTCCAAAACGATTCAACAAGTCCGGTAATGTTATTTATTGTTTATCATTACGTAGTATCTAACAAAGTTGCTTTCTACTGTCTGTCCCTTTGCTTACATCTTTAGAACTGCGCAACGATTTTGATGCGGTTTTTTAATGATAGAGTGATTCAAGAGGAAGATTTATATGTTTCTGTGTACTATTATTATCAACTCTTAGTTACACAAAACATACTTTTAGTAATTAAAACCAAGATCGCCTTTTGCACTTTGTCTTATTTACTTTTATGCTTACCACTACCAAAAGTAGTATTAGCTTTGTACCTACGTCGGTATGTATGTAACATAGAAGTCTGTTTACCCGTACGAAGCTGGGCCGAGCTGCAAATTATTAACTTCTAGCTGTCCCAGGGAATGACGTTCCACCCGTTCAGTTTGTATAGGGAAAAATAAAGTATTGTATTTCGCATTTCCCCTGCAATTTTCCTGGTTTTTCTCTATGTAAGAACCTTATTCTGACAATAACTAACACAACAAAAAAAATATCAGCCAAATCGGTTGAGTCGTTTGAAAGTTATGCGCTTACCAACACATTAAGCAATTCATTTTTATATAATAGATATCTTAATAAAATAATTTGCTAGTATTGTGCTCAAGAGAACCTAAAGTTATACATATCCAATTAGAATTTCCAATTTGAATCAAACCGAGATTCAGAAGTAACCCTCTTGAGCAATGTGCTGGTCGAACGCATTGGAACGGATCGGACGAAACACAAATACGGTACCTGTCTATACCTTTTGGATTTGTTAGATGTTGGCCCAAAGTGCATATCGGCCATTATCCTACGAAACCAAGGGAAAAAACCTTATCTTACATAAATGCATAACAAATTTAGCCTAGACCTTGTATATATTTATTGCTTTAAAAGTAACTGTGTTGAGGTTAATCAAATGACATAACATAAAATTTACTTGTGTTACGAAAAAAGTTATTGCGCGCTGCTTCCTTCGCGTTCGAAGGTTAAGAATTAATTTTAAAAGATTAAAAAAGATTGATTGTATAAACATGTCGGGATGTGACGACCTTATCGCTCGCTTGTAATGAAATAACTAGGATGTTACAGTACTTCACTAATACAACAGATGAATCGCACGGACTGTTATGCATTATCTCCCAGTCGACTTTAAGACTAACAGAGATCAAGTGTATAGGTGCCTTAAACTAAAAAAAAACACAGTAAAATACATCCACAAATTTTTGTTTATGATATTGGAAGGCAAACAAGCAAATGAATTTCCTGATGGCAAAAAATTCACGCAGCCTAGAGACACCAAAGATATACTAATATCAGGTTGTCAACCTGAGGCTGGGATGTTAGAGCAAAAGTAAGTTTATCGGCTACCTTTTCCTCCGACCCGAAACACAAGCACTGACGTTATGCCGGCAGGTATAATTAGCCGGTGGTACCAATCCTGGCTAGTCGCTGCGAAACTCTACCTCATTGTTAGATGTCACAGTGAGATGACTGGCAGAAACTCAAATGGTCTATTCTGCAAAGAAGCCTGAACACAGGCAAAATAATAATTATGAGAAAAAAAAATGAAAGTTAGAGAAAACACAACATAAATATGATCATTTTAAAACATAAAATATTGTACACAAAATAATGGATAAAGAATGGATATTGGATTTAATACCTCTGTGGTCTAGCGGTCCGGGTGTTGGACTTGACTACATGAGGTCTCGGGTTCGAATCCCAGGTCGGCCAACAAAAAGAAAATTGGATTTTTCCAATTTTATAATTAAAAAAAATGTTGGTCGGGATTGGAAATGTGTCCGGTTGGCGATAGGCTTGCCACCTATCACATTATGGGACTTAGTGTCTTCGGCTAGTCGTGGGTGCCCTGGTTGTGCCTCTGCCTACCTCTTCGGGGATATGGGCGTGAAGATACTTTTTTTACATACAACATAAATACAATTTTATTAATTAATAACAATATAAATTTACAAACCTTTTTTAAATAATGTATCATAAAAATTATATAATAGCTTATTTCCCGACGCAACTCCATAGATTGAAACCATCACCTTATTTATTTATTTTTATTGTTATATTTTGTTATTATTCTCCGGACTTCCTTAAATTGACAACATCGCCTTATTTATTATTGTAAAGTATTTTCACGCCCATATCTCCGAATAGATAGGCAGAGACACAAGTAGAGCACCCACGACTAGCCCGAAGACTTTTTGTCCTACAATGTAATAGGTGGCAAGCCTATCGCCAACCGGGCACATAGTCAATCCAAAGCAACATTTTTTTCAGGAAATTAGAAATATCACATTTGTTCTTGTTGCCAACCCGGGAATCGACCACGTACAGCACCTGGACGGCCAGACGACGGAGGCGATCATTTTTACTGTTAATGTTGTTATCATATTTTGTTAGTTTTTTTATATAATAATAAAAATAGTGTTTATCATAATATTGTTTTGGCCTAGAGAGCAGGGTAATTTATCCATTTAGCTTAACATTCTATCATAAGATTGGCAACGCACAGGTGGGTATATTTACGTGAATTTCTTACCACCAGACAACCTTTTCCTTATCTTTTCAACACCACAAAAAGCTAATAATACTTTCATTGTTTTAAATTATTCATCTATTCACGTCATTTATATCCATTTTGTATCAATTCTTTTGTTCATTTCACCTTACGCTTATAATTGTTATAAATAAGCCTCTCGAAGAGGGATTTACAAAACGTCCTCTTCCTGAGGTAAAATTCCAGTGATCTTGATTTGCGATAGAAAAGGCTTTAATTTGAATATATTTACATTGCAGATATGTAATATTTCTCCTTGCGATTATGGTAATATAACATTATAGTCATTCATTCATTCATTCATTTTTCTTAGTGGAGCTGCAGGTTTGCCTAAACTGGTGGTTTTTAGTTTCTTTAGCTTTTTGTTTGATGCACTTTTACCCTGATACTAATGTTAAGGCCCCATACTTAGTTAGGCAGAAGAGCCAATCGTCGCACTCCCCCGTTCCATGATTACTATGAAATATTGCGCTCTAAAGTAAACGTCTTAAGCGACAAATCACTATTTTTGACACTATAAAAGTAATCTGAAAAAAAGTATAAAAACTGAAACACTTATTTTTTAGGTATAGTACTTATCTATGTTTACATTAAATCTGGTGTCGATATTTTCATAATTGAAGTAGACAGTTGGGTTTTGCTTTCAAAAAAGGGTTAACTTTTTGTTTTTTTTCTACCGAGCAAAGTGAAATAAATCGTGTTTTGGAAACACTAGTCTTATAAAGCATAATAATGTTAATCTGGTGTATTTTCGTCTCCAAGATCCATGATTGCTTTGTATGAAAAAAACATTATTTTTACCCTTAAAATAAAAAGGAGGAAACCTAACTACTGTAAAGCTAAAATGCCTCATCCATTCGCATTCGCTATTGGCTATAATATATAATAACACTTGCATAACAATTTGTGACTTCATGTTTTTTATTTATATACATTTATTAT
Source organism: Calephelis nemesis (assembly GCA_002245505.1). Classification (NCBI taxonomy): domain Eukaryota; kingdom Metazoa; phylum Arthropoda; class Insecta; order Lepidoptera; family Riodinidae; genus Calephelis; species Calephelis nemesis. The sequence continues at coordinate 126,122 of NJDD01000236.1, forward strand.
TATCATTTATATTGTTTTATAGTATGTCATTTTCATGAGTTTTTTATGTGCTTACTATGTTAAGGTTATTTATTTATTGTGCATGATGCCTTCCACTTTTTCATTACAGATTCTAATTTTTAGGGTTGTCTGGAAGAAATCTGTAGACCTAGAGATAAGCCCACCTTTTGTGCATTTCTGTTTATCACTGTTCCTGTTTTCTGTCATAAATTGTGTACAATAAAGAATTAAATAAATAAACAAAGAAATAAAACTAATTCGAAACTAAACTGAACTAGAAACTATAACTATTTCGAAATCATCAAAATTCCTTAAGTAATAGCTAAATCTATATGAATCAAATAATAATAAATTTATAATACAATTAATCCCAATTTTTTCAATTTGGTTAACATTATTCTATTTATCAATCATCAATATTAAGTTTACCTTAGAATATTATAAAAATTTCCAACCTTATGAATGTCACAGGAATTATTAGATTTAATTTGTTACAATTATTGACACGCTCAGTCTTTGCCTTGGTTTGAAGGGACAAGGTCTTTGTGGACTTGTATTGATTGACAATTGATTCTAACACGTACACATTTTCAATAGTTTTTAACACCTGTGGTCTAGCGGTTCAGTTGTTGGATTTGAGTGCATGAGGTCCCGAGTTCGAATCTCGGGTCGGGCAACAAAAAGAAAATTGGATTTCTCCACCAGAATCACAACCAGGTCACCCACGACTAGCCGAAGACACTAAGTCCCACAGTATTGGCAAGCCTATCGCCAACCGGGCACATATCAAATCCCAAAATTTTCTTTTATTAGAAAATTGAAAATTTCCAATTTCTATTTATTGTTGTCTTAGTCAAGTCCGACGCCGGACCGCTAGACCACAGAGGCAGTATATAATATGTGTATAGATAGTTAGGAAGCTGAAGAACTACAACCATATTAACCCGAGTTTTGAAAGGTTTCCTGCGTAAGAGCTAAATATAAATAAATACTTATAACAATTCAAATACTAATTTACTCATCTTCTTCCTTTTTTGGAGTCGGTCAAAAATGCACCATAATCGCTGCTTTGTGATGTGAAAAGACAAGTAAACAATTTATTATTCATGATCTTATATATAAAATTCTCTTGTCACAATGTTCGTTTCCGTACTCCACCGAAATGGCTTAACCAATTCTCATGAAATTTTGAGAGCATATTCAGTAGGTGTGAGAATCGGTCCACATTTTTTATACCCTTAAGTGACAAGGGTGACCCATCCCAATTTTTTTACTAAAATTCACATTAAAAAAAAAGTAGCAGAATAACGTCTGCCGGGTCAGCTAGTATTGATATAAATTTATTTCTTACCTAAATCTTTGTCCCTTGTCATTAGCGTCGTCTTATCGATTACTCAGGGTTTTCCTTACATAAAATCATGGGAACCCAGAGCCTGTTTATATCACTGTGACTATTGGCATGAAAGTTGGTACCAATATCACTACTCTATTACGAGTACTATAAAATTTTCAATCAAAATTTTACCGATCGTATCTTACATCATCTTTTTATTGTGTAGATAAGGTTACGTTTCGGTAATTAGTAATTCTTATCTCCAGAGTATTTACCATAAGTTGGTATAGATTACGTTCGGTAAGTTACTTATCTAAATCTATGACACTTAGTCTAAAAATGTATTTCTCTTATTTACCAATAGAGGCGCTGTGCAAAGTTTTCATCTAAACAATTTACAGAGACGGTAGCGAGTATAGTAAACTTGACAAGCCGTAAACTGATGGTAAGGGCTTAATCTTTGGTATGCAAAATGTTTACTTACTCTTAACCCCTGATGGGAAAATATGGGTGAGTTAAAGTTGATAGATTCTATACTTCTTATCGTCGGTGCTTGGTGGAATTCCATTCTTGATGCAATTTATTTAGAAACACTTGTACTTTCCACAATATAATGTTTTATTTTTTATTTTTATGATTGAGCCAACCGGTTTCGCTATATAAGCATGATCAGGGTTATATAACAACTTATTGTTATACAAGCATCATAAGGGCTGTATAACAACTTATTATTATATACCCCTGATGATGCTTGTATAGCGAAACCAGTTGGCTAAATCATAAAAATAAAAAATAATAAATTATATTGTGGAAAGTACAAGTGTTTCTAAATAAATTGCATGTTAAAGTTGAGTTTGACGTGTATATAACTGTTGAGTATATAGTCTGTGAGGTGACTTTTAAACTTATGAAACGACATACACAAACTTTGACACGTTTTTTTTGACAGCTGACGTGATTGACAAGATTTTTTGCTACATTACTACCTATATGGGTTTTTGAAAGGGTTATTGAATACTTTCAATTATGGGATTGTTTTATTACACTTTAATGTGGCTTAAGGCAGAGAGTTTCGAGTGCTAAACCTCACGATCCTGACAAACCTGGCTGGCTTTCTTCACATTCATTACCCTTTTCATATAAGCATGCTAGTTTCGGAGACTCTTGTCACCACCCTTGGATAATCTGATCGTGGAATGTTCACTTTAGTTTCCCGGGTACCTACGTCCATCCACATTCGCACTGTGTATTTCATTTGTTAATTTTCATCTATCATTCTTTCCACATGAACGAACCATCGGAGAGTGCCCTTTCTTATTTTGACACCAATATTTCTTTCAATCCCACTCTTTCTCGGATCTCACTGTTACGAATGGGATAAGCGAGCGTTTTCCGTAGTGCTTACATTTTGACCGCATTCATCCTACTTTCATGCTTTTTCTGACTCAAAACCTCGCTTTTAAGTAAGATATTATTTGTAAACATGAGTTCACTTTTTGCACTGTATTATTCATTCGTGTGTTTATTATTTATTTATATCTCTTTGTCTTTTTGAAGTGAAACTTTTTTGGAATCGTTGTGATTTCAAAACGGATGCAACGGAAAAACGACAGTTAAGAGACACAAATATATATTCATCTCATTCTTTTGTCGATTTATTGAAGTTTCACTTCTATCGTGTGTAAATCGCACACACACTACTTTTTTTTAAATAATGTGGAAGGTGAAGAAGACATAGAAGGAAAGGGGACTCTGTCATCCCGGGTTGAGGATGAATCAAAGTTATGCTGATGATATTGATTCTTGTTACTTTTTGAAACAAACCTTTAAGTAATATATAATGATGATTATTACCGAAATCTATAATATTATTATCTATAGTATATAAAACTCAATGCCACTTTTCGTTGTAATTGTGTAACTCAAGAACGGGCTCACCTATACAAACCAAACGTTTAGGCTTTGTTCGTACTATTTAGTAGATGGTATATGTGAAGTTTGCATAAAATCGGTAGAGCGGTTCTTCATTTGTCATATTTTTTGTAACAAATGAATTCAATAAATGGCGGATATTTTGTTAATGGATATTTTTCAGTCAAATTGAAAATTTTTCAGATAGGGATTGTATTGTCATATTTAAACTTTTTTTAGTAGTCTTTTTCTTTTTTGTTTTGTTGTGATATGTCATACATGCGGTCATATACGTAGCGGAGTACGTACCGGACCGCTAGTATTTTATAAAACTGTAGCAGAACGAGTGTATATTAAAGATATTGGAAAAAAGGCTTTAAATGGCTTTAAGAAATAAATGGGCTTTTGTTGCCCGACCCGAGGATTCGAACCCGGGGCCTCAAGGAGTCAAGCCCGACGCCAGTCCGCCACTGACTGTTATGTTAGAAATAAACATTTTAAACAAAATAATGCATTTTTAGTTTCTATACTTCTTATAGTCGGTGCTTGGTGGAATTCCATTTCTGATACAATTTAATTACAAACACTTGTACTTTCCACAATATATTTTTTTATTTTTTTATTTTTATGGTTTAGCCAACCGTTTTAACGGGTACCTTTATTAGGTACTGGTATCTACCAGTATTAATAGAGGTAGGTATTTGATAGGAAGCGGTGTCAGTATGCATCCAGTATACAGAGTTACCCACCCACCCACTTTGGAAGCGGCATCCAGGTAACAAAATGGCAGGAACAACTAAATACCGGTACCGAACCTGTAGTTATGGTACCGGTTCCAAGCCTTAGTCTTGACAGGTTGTGAGCGTCATGTTAAAAGATGCAGCTTCAAAACTCTTAACCTAGGTAAAAGTTGTTTTTTTTAAATATTTAGTCAGGAAATGAAATGGTTATTAATGTTACTGGACAGTTTTGGGCGAAATCATATTGCAGCAAAAACCAATAAAAGAATGAACAAGAGGTATATTTAATCTATTTTTGGCGTTTTATATCATTTGATGCGAAGTAATTAAAATTGAATGATGGCAGTTGCTTATGCCCATGCTGAAAATAAAAACAAAATTGTATTTGGTTGTACAAGTCTATTTTAATTATTTAACTACTTTTATTTTTTTAACAAAATAGATGTTGATACACAGATTTCGCATTTTACAATTAATTGCAATTTTAATAAATTTATAAGGTATTTTGATCCATAATCACAAATAAACTAAGTGTAAATAAAGATAAAATGATCACACATATTAAACTGCCTCAGTAACTCCAAGGCAACGACACATTCTACAAAATTAATATGTATAATTAACCTTCTCTGGCTGGCCAGGCACCAATATAACATTTAGTTTCTAAAGAAAAAAATGCACCTCAGACAATATTTGAACCTGTGCAGAATCGAAGTCAGGTAATTTATGACGTAGTTCATAGAAGCATAGAACTTGTACGTATCGATGTTCTTTTAAAACTGTCACCGAATCGGTATCGCGGTCTTATACTGCGAAGATCCGGTGAAATGTTTTTTTTTTTCAATTCAATTCAATTGAATTCAATGTCTTTATTTCGTAGGTACATTCGTTACACTTGAAATACGTCAACAGTTAAAATACATCATAATAATTTTTCACAAGCACATACAATACCTACTTAAAAAATATTACAACCTTTAAAATAGGTACATAAGCAAATCTTGTCTCAACGGCATCCTAATGTATGACAATAATATAATCAAAACATTCAGGTAGTTAAAGAATAATAAAGATGAGTTAGACCAGGATATGGTCAGGGTATGGTTTTTAATACTGATCTTAATAAATATTACATAGTACATAGTAGTATACTTTATGTTTTCGCTGAAGTATGTTTAACCAATTGTTTAATATACAGTTTTTAATCCGTAAGTAAAAGTTAAAAAAGTTAACAAATAATAAGTTTGTCAGAATTCATGCCAAGCCCGGAAAGTTCTAAAATTAAAATATTTTAACATCTATTTCACTTGTTATATATTTCTGTAATTTATAGATTGCAAAATTGTAAGTGTGTGTATTTGTGTAATTTTCTTAAAATTACACACACACACACACACACACACAAACAAACACAACAAAAAGAATTTCAAAAAACATTATTTTGATTCACATTGATCGCGACATGTTATGAAGAAAAACATTTTTGAGGCACTTCCAACAATGGCGGGCAGCATCCGTGCACTATATTTTAAAGACACAATGGCGGAAGGCAGTAACTTTGACGCGAATGCAATTTAGTAAGAGTGAGTCATCTACCTCCCTAAGTCTGTGTATTTAACACAAAACGTTAATATCCACGTCGTTACTCATTGAGGTCAGTGTTAATGTTTGAACTATTCACGTACAATCTAAAAAGACATCTTATAGGTTTTTCAATGATTTGATAAATAGAACAGAGAATTGTGTTTAAATTTGTATCTTGTAAATTGACCGCTTCGTTGGTAGTGGGGCTAGCGCACTCGTTTAACCTCGCCGAACAACCGCGAGGTTCGGGTTCGATTCCCGAAGGCAGGCATTTGTGTGATAAACATTTAGACGTCTGTATTTTTTGGTCTGTATGTTCATTAAGTTTATACTGGTATCATTTCAAGTATTTATATGTATTCAAGACGTTGAATCATAACAAACATATAATTTGCTTACTTTAGGGTTAGATTAAATTTGGGTAGTTCAGGAGTTTTTATTTATTTATAAATGAATTTAAGTCACTTTTGTACTTCTCAGCTCATGTAGCATGAAAGCTACATTTACCGCCTCGTTGGTCGACGTACATCGGCCAACTGCGAGGATCGGGTTCGATTCCCGACGGGGGCAGGAATTTGTGTGAAGAGCATTTAAATGTCTGCATTTCCGGGTTTGGGTGTTTATTAAATATATTCTGGTATCTATTTAAGTATTTCTATGTATTAGTATCGTTGACCCATAACATAAGCATATAATTTGCTTACTTTGGGGTTAGATTCAATTTGTGCAACTTGTCCAGGAATATTTATTTATTATTTATTTATTTTATCATTATCACCATGACTATATTTACGCGATACGTTTTTGAGATGACACCTATAGTTTGGTACTTAGTTATCTGTTTGTTTTTGCCACCAGAGCGTTTTTACAAATGAAGTATTTGGTAATATCTACTGTCGGGGTGAAGATGGAAACGCAGGTAGCTGGTAAACTTACCATTTTTGGTGTTTATATGCGAAGTTATTCCATATGTGTTTAAGAAATATGTGTCTGCAAATGAATGAATGCCTGTTGTTGATAAAATTATTGTTTTTTAATACCTACTACATTTATTTATTTAAAATTACCTTGTAAGCACATAATATCTCCTCTTCTTTTTCAAAGTCGACAACAAATACATCTTGTAGTCGAGTATGTGAAATAGCAGTCCGGTAATAGATTTGACTTCACGAGGTCCTTTGTTCGATTCCCAGGTCGGGCAATAAAACCAAATTTTCTAATAAAAACAACGTTGTTAGGGATTGGATTTGGCTTACCTGATTGGCTATAGGCTTGCCACCTATTACATTGTTGGATTTAGTGTCTTCGGCTATTCGTTGGTACCTTTGTTGCTCTACATAACCTCTTTGGGGATATGGGTGGCAAGATACTTTTTGTTAATGCATTGAAAGTAGTTCAAAAAATGATTGGTTTTGAGAGTAATAAGCTTTGACAAATCTAAGCCTAAAAAAAATAGGACGACGTTCCTTATCCCGCTGTTCTCGCACTGAGCAAGATAGGTACGAGCTAAATAAAAAAAATAATTTTATTACCCTTCTTGCTGTAGTTAGCTCATAAACCCCTAACACTTTTTTAAAATTATTTTCTGTTAGGTACTGTTATTATTACAACAGGAAAACTACTTCAAAAAATTTAATAAGCTTTCCGAAAGAAAAACATGTCCACAAACATAGGCTTTAAGAATTTTAAAATATCTAGATATCGATAAAAAGATGTTAGTTTAAAAGTTTAGCGTTCTACAATTGTCCAAATGAGACTCATTTATTTACAAAAAAAGTATCTGTGCCCTTCTCCGTGTCATCAAGTACCAGGCTGCGAAATGGGTCAGGCATTGAAGCTTGAACGATTTAGTATAAACAAGTAGTAGTGTGACGAAAATTAAGTGCATTGACTATTTAAAGTATTTTAACTGTTTATTTTTTGCTAACTTATAAAAAAACCCGGACAGTAACAAACTCAAAAAACACAGGAAAAGGAATTATGGCACTCGATACACTCTGCCTACCTTAGAAGAGACAAGGCGTGAAGATAGTATGTATAGTTGGTTGAAGTTGAATGTAGCAACTATTGTAATTAATATTATACAATGGGTCTAAAGTCTAGCCTTAGGATTGAATTCTAGGTCACCACTAGTAATAGTGAACGGAATAATTTTGCCAGAAAAGTAATTTCGGCCGCCATGTTGATCCAAGCTAATCGTAGTAACATTTGCAGTAACTATGTTGTATGTCTTACCATTATATTACCGGTTTGTATGGGCTAAATATGCAGGGTTTTTTTAGCATGTTTAAATTTTTTGCCTGTCTGTCTTTTTGTCTGTATTTATCCCGTTCGCCATTTACGACGAATCAGACGAATCAAACAGAACCGATCGTATCGAAAACTGGTTATACTCTTTGTCCCGAGAAAGGTCAAAGACTACTTATTATCCCGTTTACAAAAGGGGCCGTTCCGTGGGAATTCCGTGCGAATCCCGAGCAACGTCGTTTTTATTTGAAAATTTGGTTTTATTGCCCGACCTGGGAATCGAACTCGGGATCTCATGAAGTCAAATCTATAACTGGACTGCTATTTCACATACTCGACTACAAGGTGTATTTGTAGTCGGACTTTGAGGAAGGAATAGATATATTTATTTTTTAAATAAATATATCTAGTATTAAAAAACAATAATTATCAACAACAGGCATTCATTAACCAAAATTTAAATTGGGTTAAAGTTAACGCGTAGTCCGATTTTATTTGTTATTATTGTAGTTTTTTCTCCAATTTTCTAATAAAAAAATTTTGCTCGGGATGGGATATGTGTCGGTTGGCGACAAACTTGTTACCTATCACATTGTGGGATGTCTTCGGCCAGTCGTAGTATCCCTGGTCGTAGGGATGAAACTCGTACATACAAAGCTACTGTGTAATAGAGGACATAGATTAGATTGCAATCCGATAACATTTTGTTTCATATTGTCTGTTAATAGTATCTAATAACTTTCTTAAATCTGCACAACCTATATTTTAGAGATTTGAAAACTTTGTTTAGGGTGACCATGAAGGCTTATGAAAATTATTAGACTGGCTAATAATAGCTCAGGTTTAATTGTAGTGGTCAATACATTTAATTTATTGGTGATTACGTTTTAAATATGATCATAGTACACTTCTAATTAAAAACTTTATGTGATTTGAATTACTGTGTTTTTGATTTGGACTTATTTAAATAATGATTACAATGATTTTAGAATGAGAAAAAAGACGGGTTGCACTTGCCGGCAGAATTGAAAACTTGAATGTTAACATTGTGCTTTTTTGATATTTGATGGTTAGGGGATAATTTTGCACGAATTGCTTTAAATATCATAAATGCACAACGGTAATATTCAAGTTTTTAACTTCCATCCTGTCTTTTTTTTCTCATTCTGATTTTTTCATTAACTACCACCGGATCGAAATCGCGGCCACACATTGAGAAGATCCAGCGAAAGAAACTCAGCGGGCTTGTCTTTTTTCAATACTGCTTGTAACATTATACGCTAGAAAAAATACAAATTGCAATCTAATTTTAACTTAAATAAAAAGTTAAACAAATCACATTACAAATTGCAGTGCGAGATTCAAACCTCTATCGCAGATTTATAATTACTATCATACCTCTATATCCAAGACTGTTCGTCTTCAAAATACTCTGAGACCTTACAAATAGCCTTTCTTAAATAATTTTGCTTTTATAAATTTTTTTAAACTTATGTAAATGTGGTGGAGTTTTGCAGTGACTCGCTCGGATTGGTACCACCGCCTTACCTATTCCTGTCGCCATGGCGTCATTACGTGTTCCGGTTCGGAGGGTAAGGTTGCCGGTAAACTTACTTTTGCTCGAGGCCTAACGTCCTGACCTCAGGTTGGAAACGCACCGTTACCATCTTTGGTGTCTCTAGGCGGCGGAAATTTCTTACCATCAGGAAATCCGTCTGTTTGTTTGCCTTCCTATAACATAAAAATAAAAAAGATCTCTCATAACACTGGATAGCTTATTGTAGAAACGTATACGTTGACCAAAAAAGGATTAAGTTCCTAATTTTATGGTGACAAGATTTGTATTATGCTAGATTTTTTTATTTTTATGGTATTGGAAGGCAAACAAGCAGACGGATTTTCTGATGGTCAGGAAGGTGGTAATGGTGCGTTGCCAACCTGAGGTCAAAATTTTAGACCTCGAGCAAAAGTAAGTTTACCGTCTACCTTAATCCTCCGAACCGGAACACGTCAAAAAACACTGACGTTATGACGGCAGGAATAGGTAAGGCGGTGGTACCAATCCGGGCGAGTCGCCGTAAAACTCAACCACCTATTGGATTATACATGGATTATATACAGTAGATTATTTTTATTTCTCCATAAAACCAGCCTTAAGGGTCCATGTCTGCTAAAATACGTCAGCAGTATAATGTTTTTTTCATACAAAGCATTCATGGATCTTGGTGACAAAAATACACAAGATTAATATGAATATGCTTTCTAAGACTAGTGTTTCCAAAACACGATTCATTTCACTTTGCTCGATAGAATAAAATCAAAAAGTTTACCCTTTTTTGAAAGCAAAACCCAACTGTCTACTTCAATTATGAAAATATCGACACCAAATTTAACATAAACAGAGATAAGTACTATACCTAAAAGATAAGTGTTTTAGTTTTTATACTTTTTTTCAAATTACTTTTATGGGGGCGTCCACAAATTACGTGAGGTGTTTTTTTAAAATTTTTGAGCCTCCCTGCCCCCTGGTGAGATGTTATGAAATTTTATTCAACCCCCTCTCCCACCCCTCAATCTCACGTGATATTTTTCAAAATGTGGGTTTCTCATTAAACGTATTGGATTGTTACAGCAAAGGCTTTTAGGCTCAAGAGCGATTATCGGAACCAACATGCCCGTATGATTTTCAGTAAAATCATCTGCTCCTTCAACTTCGCTCCGATTTAGCAACTCTAAGCCAGTGGCGCTTGGGCACAGAAACGTATTAGCTCGTCTTGTGACAATCTCGCCCATGCTCTGTAGCTCTTGTGATAGATGCAAATTAAATACCGCATTTACTGCACCATCTTTTCTGTAAATCATCACGTACACTTAGGCAAAAGGGATAACAAGGGATAGTGTCAAATATAGTGATTTGTCGCTTTAGACGTTTACTTTAGAGCGCAATACTTCATAGTCATCATGGAGCGGGGTAATGCGGTGATTGGCTATTCTGGCTAAGTATGGGGCCTAAAGCGGGTATCACACTGTTGCCGCACACTGCGTGAAAATGATTGGGAGTGAGTTATAGCTTGCGGTTTTTGCATACGAATTGATTTTCAGTAACAAATTAAACTACGCATCACCCCGAACTGGAGCGGTATGTTCTGCAGTGAGATATCCGCCTAAGTATATGTGTGCTGAGGTTTTGTTATTTTTATATGTAAACTACATTTCTTATCTTTAAATGCGTTAACCATTCTCTTCCTGCTTACCTTGGTACACAAGAAAATGCTGAAGATCGATACAAACTAGTATTAAGTTAATCTGTTACATACTCGTAGTATTCAATATTTACATTGGCCTATTCCAAACGCAAAAGGAAAAATTGTCTTTAATGAAAAATAGGATTAATCAACATTTCTCAAAACACTCTAAAATGTCTTTTACACGTTTATGGTATGACTTGTAGTGATTTTACAATTTTTTATATTATGATACCCCTACATATAAATCATATTTACTCATTTATTATGAAACTTCGATAATTATTGAAGTTATAAACATAAAATTAGTCAGAGAGGTAGTTTATTGGCGCGATATGTCAGATAAGAATAATTCTAATGTTATAATAATTATAGCATACCAGAAACAGATTGAAGCCCTGTATCATAACTCCAAACGCCATGAAAACATATTTGGTCTTGGTTGGTAAACATTTCTGTATGAACTCGACGCTCATCCCGCCGTTTACCACGAACTGCGTTTACTGCATAAAGCACAACGTTATATGTAATAGTACTTGTTCGGAAAACTGTGATATTAGCTTTGTTGAACACTAATGTACGTACCTAATAGATATAAAAGGTCAGTGTTCTTTTTTGTTGTTCTTTTTGTACATGCTATATATGCCAAACCGCTTAACCGATTTGTATGTAACTGGATATAAGTACAAATACCTAGTTAATGACTCGAGTTCAAACATAGGCTACCTTTTTTCTTAATAATCAATTCCCAAGAGGCTAGGTATGAAGAGTAAAAGTGTATGAAAATCACAGTTATTATTTATACATATCATATACACCAAAGGTAGCAATCGTCCGTTACCAACTCGAGGTAATGATATTACTATTAGGCCTCTTGCGTAGGTAAACTTTATAGTCCGGTGAAGCTGTCAAAACCCCGAGGTTAGCAGCATATTAGCCATTTTAACAAAAAAGTAGCCGGGTAGCCGGTAAGTTTACCTTTTTTTTAAATTACCCTCCAAAAACAGAACACAAAAGTGACCAACTTTGACGTTTTGTGCTCGAATAACTAGTTACCTTTATCAAACCGGGTGAGTAGTTACAAAACGTGTTCGAAATCCTCAGAGCTTTAATTTTTGAAGTGAAACTTCTTTAGAATCGTTGTGGTTTCAAAACGGGTGCAACGGAAAAACGACAGGTAAGAGACACAAATATATATTTGTCTCATTCTTTTGCACGTTAGAGACAAAATTATATATTCATCTCATTCTTTTGTCGATTTACTGAAGTTTCACTTCTATCGTGTGTGAAACGCACACCTTTTTTATAAGTTAGATAGCTGTTGCCCACGGCGTTGCCCGCGTGTTTATTGGTCCTATAGGAACATTTTTTCCAGATAAAACTATCCTATATGTTAATTGAAATTACTCTGTTGTGTTCACAAGTTTTATGAAAATCGGTTGAGCAGTTTTTGCGTTTTTGCCCTAACAAACAAACGTACAGAACTTTCGAATCTATAGCATTAGTAGCACTAGGGTACTTGTGTCATAAGAAATCAATGTCACGTTATAACTGATGGTACATAGCGGTCTTTCCGGTCGAATGATTAAACTAATATATAAAATTCTCATGTCACGGTGTGCGTGTTTGAACCACTCCGAAGCGGCTCGACCGATTTTCGTGAAATTTTGTGAGCATATTGAGTAGGTCTGATAATCGACCAACATCTATTTTTCAAATCGCTAAGTGACATAGGTGACTCACCCCAATTTGTTTTACTTAAATAACGTTTAAAATAAAGTAGCAGAACAACGTCTGCGGGGTCAGCTAGTTTTAATACAAATGTCCTCTGTGGTCTAGCGGTCCGGTATCGGACTTCATTTCTTGAGATCCCGAGTTTGATCCTCGGGTCGGGCAACTAAAAAACTAGAAAATGTTTAATTTAAATTTTCTAACAAAAATAACGTTGCCAGGGATTAGATGTGTGCCCGGCTGGCGATAAGTTTCTCACTTATCACATTTTGAGACTGTGTCTTCGGCTAGTCGTGGATGCCCTGATTGTGCATCTGCCTACGACTTCGTTGATATGGTCGTGAAGATACTAACTTACTTACTTGAATATAAATAAAATAATGTTCTGCTTCATAAACTTACAGCATTAATTAATATACTTTACAAGCTGGGTATACCCAACTTTATAAAAAATAAGTACCTATAATAATTAATGCTACCAGTTCATATGGCAGAACATCATTTGCTGGTTCAGTAACTGTAAACATATGATAACAATTGTATTTTATTCATACACAAAAAACAGTTACTTTAATTAAAACATACTCCAACAATAATAATTACTTTGATCAAATACTGAAATATTTGCCCATTATTAAGATTCTTAATCATTATGCTCATATTAATTGTTTTTAATTAGGTTTTATCTACGCCCGTTTAAACGATTTTAATGAAACGTGGCTTAGATTTTTAATTGGATTCCTCTAAAATAACTAAAAGTTGACCGAAATTGATCCCGCATGCTGCAACACAGGGCTTTCTAAACTTTGACATTTTTTTTATGACATTGGAAGGCAAACAAGCAGACGGATTTCCTGATGGTAAGAAATTACCGCTGCCTAAAGACACCAAAGGTTGCCAACCAGAGGCCGGGATATTAGACCTTAAGCAAAGTAAGTTGGCTACCTTACCCTCCAAACCGAAACACGTCATGACGTTATGGCCGCAGGATTAGGTAAGTCGGTGGTACCAATCCAGGCGAGTCGCTGCCAAACTCTACCACCTAGTCAGATGTCGCGGTGATAGTAACGGCAAGCCCATGCTCGCCTTTTACGAGCTGCCTGCCAGGAAGGCAGATGGTCTATTCTGCAAAGGAGCCCGGACCAACACGGGGAGATGCTTTATAAGATGCTGCAACACAGGGCTTTTTTAAGTTTGACACTTTTTATTGTTATTGCCTTATTTTTATTGTTATTATGCTCAGTACCAAACGATAGTAAACTAACGATAAGTACTATAATTTATATCACAACAAGGACTTATTAGAAATTGTATATAACAATGATAACACTTTAATGATTAATAGTGTTTTTAATATAAATATTAAAAATCGCTTTTGTGGTCTAGCGGTTTAGTTGTTGGACTTGATTGCTTGAGGTCCTGGTTCGAATTCCGGGTCGGGAAACAAAATGATAATTGGGTTTTTCCAATTTTCTAATTTATTGGTGTTTTTAATATAAATTTAAAAAATCGCCTCTGTGGCCTAGCGGTTTAGTTGGTGGTCATGACTGCATGATGTCCCGGGTTCGAATCCCGGGCCGGGGAACAAAACGAAAATTGGGTTTTTCCAATTTTCTAATAAAAAAAACATTGCTCGGGATTGAATTTATACCCGGTTGGCGATAGGCTTGCCACCTACTTTAGAAGAACCTATATTTTGAAACTTCTATATCTATACATATAATAAATCTGTAGAAGGATCAATTCGATGTAGAAGGGTCGATTAGAAATAAGAGACTTAGGAGTCATGATTGATAAGAAACTTAACTTCAAAGCGCATGCCGAAATAACTGTTATCAAAGCGGCAAGAATGCTTGGATTTCTAAAGAGGATCACAAAGGGATTTAAATCTTTAAGGACTAAAATTATTCTATTTAATTCGCTAGTCCGTAGTCAGCTCGAATTTGATTCAGAGGTTTGGGGTCCCAATTATGTCACACTCTCCCAGCGAATTGAAAATGTTCAGCGTGCGTTTACGAGGCACTTGGCATTCCATTGTAGTGGCTTACCTAATCGTACTCCCTATGATTCCCGCCTCAAACACTTTAATATGATATCTCTAAGCAATCGCCGCTCAGTTATAAACATATTATTTTTAAAGAAATTGATATCTGGTAATATAGATTGTAAGTATTTACTCCAGCAGATTAACTTAAGCGTGCCATATAATTACTCACGGTACCCGAAAACGAAAATCTTTTATGTTCTTTTTGGTAGGACAAATCTCCGAAAATACTCTCCTATTTGGTGTTACTGGATCGATACCAAACCCAAATATGTGATTAAAAAATTTTTTGTCTGTCTGTCTGTATGTTCAAGCATCACGTGAAAACGAACGCTTCGATTTCGATGAAACTTTGTATAATTATACCTTACTAGCTGTTACCCGCGGCTTCGCCCGCGTAGTCTACTAATTTGATATTTAGCTCTCCAACACTGCTCGTTAAAATTTTAAGATAAAATGTAGCCTATATCACTACCCAAAGTTTTATCTATTTTTTTGTAAATATTAAAATCAATTCAGCAATTTTGCCATCAAAACTGAACATACACTTTCTCTTTTCTAATTTCACCTCAGATAAATAGTAGGAATACGTTATTGTGTATAGCAAATTAAACTGTATAGCAAGTTATGGAAACCTCTAACAGATTTTTTCTTCGAAATTTTAGAAATATAAATATCGTCTCTGAGGTCTAACCGTCCGTCTTCGGATTACTTCTTGAGATCTTGGGTTCTATTTCCGGTCCGGGCAACAAGAAAAACAAATAAAAAATGTGAAGTTTTAATTTTCTACTAAATGTAACGTTGCCACTTGCCCGGGATTGGATGGGTGCCCGGCTACAGGATAGTCATCTACCACATTGTGGGACTTAATGTCTTCGGCTAGTCGTTAGTGCTCTGGTTCTGCAGTTAGGCAGAACTAACCCTTCGGGTATATCTTCAGAAAATCACATTTAGAAATTGTAGCAATAACATTAAACTTTTCAGCTTTTAAATATTAGTATGAACCGATTCTGTGATAAATTTTACCTTGCACAGAAAAATGTGGGAGAACT
>NJDD01000236.1:149197-166457 GCA_002245505.1 Calephelis nemesis
AAATATCAAATTAGTAGACTACGCGGGCGAAGCCGCGGGTAACAGCTAGTTTATAATAATAGGCAAAGGTTTTTGATTGGTCTCGCAGCGTATGATTCAAAATCCTATGGAGCTGCAGTTTCGTATATAGTTAATGATACATTTGCCAAGAAAGGTTAGAAATTCCCCTCCTACATTTGTAAAATA
The DNA here is from genome assembly GCA_002245505.1 of Calephelis nemesis. NCBI lineage: Eukaryota > Metazoa > Arthropoda > Insecta > Lepidoptera > Riodinidae > Calephelis > Calephelis nemesis. The sequence continues at coordinate 149,384 of NJDD01000236.1, forward strand.
GGGGGCTAAAATTTGTAAGAAAATCCATCGATTTTGTGTCAATTTCATTTCAATTGTTCAGTAGTCAGCTGAAACGAATTGAAATGTAGCGAAGAAACATCTCGATCGCGACTTTTGTAAGATTGAAAGGCAAAAAAGCAGACGGATTTCCTGATGGTAAGGATATTCACGCCGCCTAGAGACACCAAAGAAGGTAATGGTACGCTGCTGATCTAGGGCCTGATGTAAAGCCTCGAGAAAAAGTAAGTTTTCCGGCTACCTTCACCTCAGAACCGGAACATGGCAACGGCAAGCACTAACATTATGGAGATACAGAAAAGATGCCACAGACAGACACATTACGACATCTTACCATCAAGAGACACGTGTGATTGTTCACTGACCTCTGATATAAAAAAAAACAATTTGTTATTGGCGGAGTAATCGCATAAAAAACATGCAAAAAACATACAGACAAATTACTGATCTCCTCTTTTTAGGAGTCGGTTTATAGGAGAAATCGGTAAACGGAAGTGGGAACAAGAGAATAATAATAAACTCTTTATTGTACAACTAAATCATGAAATTGTTATATATTACATTGATAAAAACATATTTTATACAAAAGGCGGTTTTATCGCTAACAAGCGATCTTTTCCAAACAACCAACATTTAGAAGATAAGTACATCAAAATAAGGAGATTGTACAATATCTGTTTATAAATCGTAAATCTTTCAAATAAATAATTTAGGAAGTATGTAATCTAACATTTTAAAACAAAATTGCTTAAATTATAAATAAAAGTTAAAATCAAAAAATGAATGTATGCACATTAAATAGGTAATGAACATTTTCTAAGTTGCCCAGTTATAATTTGGTGCTAAAGTATTCAGGTAAAACTCTTTTACCATCTTCTTAAAGTCATGGTTGCTTTCTGCCTGTCTTATTTCAACAGGCAGTGAGTTCCATAGCTTAATAGCCCGTAATTTATGCTCCGGGATCTTTAACAATTGAAATCCGGAGACCTTCAAAAGAATCGAGAGGTCATTAGTTGAATTGCCTCCTAGGGTAGCTAAAGTATCTAGGGTAAAAGTGCATGCTATGGGACGTGTTTGTTTGTTGCCAGTTTAAAATATAACCATTTTAAATTAATTCCTTTACTTTGTTTCAGGACAAAGAAAATTTTAATATAAATAGATGAATTTATAGAAAATCAAAATGGCGCCGCAAGATCCAACACACTGCAACGACGACCATGCAAACGGAGCCATAGACAATTTATCAAACATAGATCTAGTTGGTGGTTTCGTAAACAAAGGATTCTCAAATGACACCACAGATAATGTGACAAATAATATGACACATAATAATGAAGAAAAAACAAAAAAGGCAACAGATTTCGATGACTTACTGCCATATGTTGGGGAGTTCGGAAATTATCAGAAGATTTTGTTTTTACTGATGATACCCTTCGCGTTTTTTGTGTCTTTTGTGTATTTTTCTCAAATTTTTATGACGATTGTGCCAGAACAACATTGGTGTTGGGTGCCGGAATTAGCAAATTTGACAGTTGAAGAAAGGTAAGTTTTTTATTAAAGTTAAATCCAATTATTATATCTTACATATAAAATTCTCGTGTCACAATGTTTGTTCCCGTACTCCTCCGAAACGGCTTAACCGATTCTCATGGAATTTTGTGAGCATATTGAGTAGGTCTGAGAATTGGCTAACATCTATTTTTCATACCCCTGAGTGATAAGGTTTTTTCTAAAGTAACGTTATATAATAGCAGAACAACGTCTGTCGGTTCAGCTAGTTACTTCAGAAAAAATCCTGAATTGATCTATCTCCAAAGTAAGCAATGAACAAGGTTGTCTTAAGTGGGGAACCCTTACACAATCATAATAAAACGAAATTATAAATGTGTTTCTTATTTATGTTTTTAAACAAATTAATAAGCTCCCGGACTCATATATGTATAAATAAATAAAATAAGCCTTTAGTGCTGATATTTATCTCAACTCTATAAACAATATCTAAACATAACGATCAATTATATTGTATCGGTTGCCGGGTTTTCCATTTCAGCTTGTCTTTCGACATAGGCCTTCTCTAAAGCTTTCCATTTTGTCCTATCCTTAGCAATTCGTGTCCACACAGGGCAGCTATCTTTTACATATCGTCTTTCCAACTTTTGGTTTGTCTTCCTTTGTTTCTTTTGCCGTCACGCTGGTACCATTGCGTTATAAGTCTTGTCCATTTCTCCGTTCCTTCACAGAACATATGCCCTGTTCAACTCCATTTCATGCTTTTGTACACTGTCTGTATATTTTTTTAATTTCGTATCTTGTATCTTATATATAAATTAATATATTCTCGGACAAGTTACAAGATCAAAAGAGAATTATTAAATTATAAGTTACAAGTCAAAAACCAAGTAAGCAAATTATATGCTTGCAAATAATAATGACAATAATTCTAATACATACATAAAAATACTTAAATAGGTACCAGAATAAGTTTACGAGTCACCCTATTTAATTTAACAAAAGTTAATAAATAAAAAGATGGTAAAATTTTGTTCATTTAAGTTAAGTACTACAAATAAAGTTTGGTCTAATAAAATTGTAATTTTACAACAATTAAACTATTTTCTACTTTTATCTGTATATAGGAGTCCACTGGTTCCAAATTCCTTTAAGAAACAGTCCAGGCAATCAGCCTGACCGGAACTATATATTTGGGCACTAACACCGTCAACGTGACTAGATGGTCGAGGTTTGTGATAACTCAGCTGTGTATAAGATAACAGATGAAACTAAATTTGCTGAGTAAGAAATGCGTACCGCGTGTACACACAAAATGTGTTAAGGATGAATTCTTAACCTATGGAGCTTATCCCAATTTTCATACAGAAGTAAGCTTCTGTAACTCTATCCTTCAAACAGGAATAGAATGACTAGCACTAACATCAGGTGACAGGATTAGGTAAAGTACAAACCTTTTGTTGGAACATACAAAAACCGGAGAAAAACATAGCTCTTGCTCTGCCCTTCTTCTTTCTTAAGGTTTTGACATTCGCGTTAGCATTTTGCCATTAGTCAAGTAGAAATTTGCATCAATTTGCACCAAATTCACCAAAACTGGGATTAAATTATAATAAGTCATAAGTAGTCAATAAGTCATGTCAATGTCTTGGGTATAGCGGTGGCCTCATTACTCAAGCATTTATAGATTGTTGCCGTACAATACGCTAATTTCTTCATGATTATTTCATTTGTACACTTTCACCGAACAAAATTGTACAAAACGCCACCAAAATTGATTAATTTCACTCAATATAAACACGAAATTCAATAATTATGAAGAAAACTTCGACCATCTTTTCACTAGATGGCGCCAAAACTGGCAATGCTCTTTATTATTAAAAACGAATCGCTTATACACAGCTGTCATCGGCCAGTTTCATAGATAATAATCTTTTACAATCTGGGAAACTATCTGTTTATTGCTATCCGCTTAAAAAAATTAAGGTCAGCGTATTCTTCCGTAGATTTCGTGATTAGATATAAAATTATATATTAGCATGCACAAACACTGTGTTTAGTTTTTTTCTTATTTTAAAATACGGAGGACTATTGTTTCATTATTAGTGGCTGCTTTAAGTCTGACCAAGTGTATGTCATCAGTTATTGTTTCAGGGTTATTTTTTTAATATCAATAGGCAACCTACGCATTTTTCTTATGGTAAATAATCGTGAAGCAGGTCAGGAACTCACATTCTTCAATGTAAAAGATTATTTTATATCTATAAAATTAAAATATTTTTTTTATATGAAATCGGTATCTGCTGAAATGTTTTAACTTTTACGATTGAATATCGCTCTATTTGAGGCTATCGAGATAAAAAAAACTATCCTATCTGTCTAAATCGGAAAGGATAAAAAATGTTAAATTTTATCAATATCAGTTCAGTAAGTTATAAAGTACATAAATAATTTATTGATATTGACATCACATGTTAAATTATTGTAATCGGTTAAAATAATATGAAAAATATTAACAAGAAAAAAGTGTGTGGAAGTGTAATAGTTATTTTCCCAACAACTGAGTTTCACCAGTTGCCGATGATCAAAAAAGAGATACTATAAAAAAATCGTAACTGAAATAGTTCACCGGAAGACGTCTTTCTTAGGGATGTTAATCAGTCACGATTTAAAATACACGAATGATTATTCACAATAACTTAATCATCATGATCATTGGGTTGTAACAAGGTCGTGATTAAAAGTAATAGTTTTTAACGATCGCGGAAGGAAGGCGGATATTTTCCGAATGTGTGCTCTTGGAACATATTGGACCATGAAGAAGCTTAATATCTTCCCCAGTCTTCAGTAGTAATCCAGGTCAAAGCATTATCATAATAATATGTTGTTGCACAGCCACTTGCCCAGGATGGAATACCACCTGTCGTATTCCTGACGCTATAATTGTAAAGCCCGGTGAAGTTATAAAAACCGCGAGGTTGGCAACACATTAGTTATTCCAAAAAGACGCTATAATGTCATGTTCGGAACATGTTCTTTTTTTTATGATATAGGAAGGCAAACAAGCAGACGGATTTCCTGATGGTAAGAAATTCACGTCGCCTAGAGACACAAAAGATGGTAATGGTGCGTTGCCAACCTGAGGCCGGAATGTTAGGCCTCAAGCAAAGGTAAGTTTACCGGCTATCTTACCCTCCAAACCGGAACACGTTACGACGTTATGGCGGCAGGAATAGGTAAAGCGGTGGTACCAAACCGGGTGAGTCGCTGCGAAACTTTACCTAGTCAGATGTCACATTGTTAGTGACGGTTAGCCTATGCTCGCCTTTTACGAGCTGCCTGGCAAGAAAGGCAGATGGTCTATTCTGCCCTATGGTCTATTGGAGCCCGGACCAACACGGGGAAAAAAACGGGGGGGTTTCTTATCCGCAGTTGTCTCAGACCGTCAGAATTTGTACGTCAGATGTTATTTGATTAGACAATTGTTCACTGTCTATTCAAATAACATCGGTGGTCGAGGGGCTAGCGAACACGCCTAACTTCTCCGACCGCGAGGCTCGAGTTCTACACCCGTCCGTCCGTTAAGTTGTTCTCCGTGTGTACAATATTTCATTGAAAACGACTCAGTAGTTGTTGCGTGAAGGAGTAATAAACAAACAAACAGACAAACTTTCGCATTTATCTATATAATATTAATACGTAATACTAAAACTTTGGACCCTTTCTACGAAAATTACACGTACGCAGGAGCATAAAATTTGGCATACTTAGTTTATGTTTAGGAGAAGTGCAGAACGCTAGTATTTTTCAATCATAATGCTTATAAAGTACATTAAATCAATAAATCAAACATTGTCCACACTACCATGCATTTGACACACACAAACAAATATAATTATTCATGATAACGACATAATTTAAAATCAGTAAAACTGCAAAAAACCGACTTCAAATTTGGAACTTATGTGCTTTTCTCATGAATGCTAATGTAGATCTGGACCAAATTATAATGGGACCACCGCTGGAGTATAGGCTTTCAAATAGAAAAACAATTTTGAAAATTCGTCCACAAACACCGAAATAATCGAGTTACATACATACAAAAAAAAAACATACGGGTCGAATTGAGAACCTCCTCCTTTTTTCATCGGTTGAAAAGATCACAGATGGCGCACCATACAATTTGGAAACAATGTAGTAGATCTTGAGAAATGAAGATGGTGTTCTTATCAACAAGATATTAAATTTTATTATGGTCGCATTTCGATCAACGGGCGACCGCAAGTAATATTAATAGGATGAACTGAATAACATCAATGCAGAAAAAAAACTCGTTTCTAATGGTCAGTGAGTAGCCATGGTCGTTTACCTTAACATATTTTAATTGCATAAGGTTGCAGTTCCTGTTTTAGATGTTTTTTATCAACACAATTGATACAGTTTTAGAATCACTGGAAATGGCACAGACTGAAAAGGTCAAAGTCAGCGATTCCGCGACCAGCCGAGGCCGTCTAGCGAACCGAGTCACTCATGGCCCGATTCTAATTCCGGATATAAAAAAGGACAGGAAATTGACGAAAGCAACTCGTAAGAGTTGTTGGTCTATTTGTGAATAACATAACTTGACTAGGTGGTTTTAGGAAAAAAGAGCCTAACTTGTAAACTCTTTTTTTAAATTCGGTTAAAAAACTGTACTTATATATGCACGTATAAAACTATATACGTATAGCTGCAAAACTCGAGAACAGCTCGACCACCTTAACTATTTTTTTACTATCCTAACAACAAGTTTTTTTTTCGTAAAGACACAAGGACTATTTTATTAAAAGAAAATTTGGGAAAATTGCAAACAAAATATGTTAAACTATACCGTACTTTTACCGTACGAATTTTTATTAGCTGCAAATGTCAAGTTGTACAAAATTCGCCCTACCGCCTAGTTGCTACATAGTATAGAACAGTCAGTTACAGCTGTCGATCCCTATGTATGGTTAGCTGTTTAAAATTACGCAACGGATTTTGATGTGGTTTTTTTAATAGATGTAGTGATTAACGGGAAGGTTGATATATAATAGCAATAACTAACTTTAACTTTGGAGTTCTACAAAGCGCCAATAAAAATCAAAATAGTTTATTTTTGCCAACCCTACACACATGGTTCTGTAATTTAATTAGGTATTACGTGTATTACGAGGACCTTCATGTTACAAAATTGACTAGACCTTGATTATTGTATTTTTTACTGCTAGTCTTTAAAGTTATAGGAGTTATAAAACTGCAGACAAGGTTTAAATTTGAATATCAATTTATACATTTATATTAACAGAAACTTTGGGATATGACTGGAAACACAACATGGTATTATAAATGTCTTTTTGTCATAATAAATAATTATAATTAAGCACAGTAAAACTGCGAAACCGACTCTAGTTATTGTATTGGGTCTATCGCAATTTAAATATTCTTTTTTCGAATGATAGAAAATGTTTCCGAAAAGGTATAAATTTTATTAAAATCCTATTAATAGTTTTTGAGGTACGCTTAATAATTCATAAGATTTTTACGTATCTTGGCGACCTCATCAAGCACCATCAACACTATGTAGTTGATTCGCGATTAATCTAACATGGGACTTATCTTTTTAAAAAAGAACCATCAAAATCGGTATCTCATTACTTCAGCTAATCCCAGTAAAAACGCTCGTGGCATTTTTAAAAAAATAGCGAAAACAAATAACGATGTGACAATTAGCTACTGCAGCACCGCGAAAACCGCTTACCAGTCTCGTCGATGCGCATGTATGTGTGAGTGTGCTGTTTCGAACGTTTGTAGGTAGTTTCCATTCTGTTTCATATTTGTACTGTGACTTAGGACGATCTGTAGGCAAGTTATGGGAGAAAGTAGGTAGGCCCTACCTATAAGATAACCTCTATCTCCCTAAGTTGACGGTTATCTCCCTAAGAGATAACGGATCAACGGGTGTCGCTATTTTATGTATGTTACCTTGACCCACATATGTAATTCTACCGACTGCACTTTTTTCCAACAGGGAACATGATTACGGAGATCACTGAAACTATTTCGGCAAGGATAGGGAAGGTGGTGGTGCCAATAGATTAAGGGAACGTACCCATACTACGTAACCCGTTTATAGGAACATGATTACGGAGATCACTGAAACTATTTCGGCAAGGATAGGGAAGGTGGTGGTGCCAATAGATTAAGGGAACGTACCCATACTACGTAACCCGTTTATAGGTGGGGAGGGAGATCTTTAAAATACGACGATCAGTCACGAGAGGGAGGGGGTGACAGATTTTTGTTACGTAGTCGATTTCGCCAATAGAAATTTCGGACTATACTCGAATATGGCGCGCAATTTTGCGTGCTTCTTAAACTCACAGCTAGTGGCGCTGAAAACTGATTGAAAATAGACACAGGCAGTTTATAGTTTAGTGAAGTCTACGTTAGTGTTTTGGCGCCATCGAGAGAAAAGATGGTCGACGTTTTTTCATAATTATTGAATTTCGTGTTAATATTGAGTGAAATTAGTAAATTTTGGTGGCATTTTGTACAATTTTGTTCAGTGAAAAAGCACAAATGAAATAATCATTAAGAAATTAGCGTATCGTGTATTTCCTCCTTGCTGCCAAATCTCATTACAGAGCTTGTGTAATGAGCCACCGCTTTACCCAAGAGCCTGACATGACTTCCTGCCGACTTATGACTGATGACTAATTATAATTAATTGAAATTGATATAAAATTCGATGCAAATTTCTACTTGACTAATGGCTAAATACTAACGTGAAGGCCAAAACCTAAAGAAAGAAGAAGAGTCTACGCTATACTATAACTACGTGAAAATTTGAAGGGGTCTGTTCATATACTACGAGTGGTTACCAACAACAAGGAGGGGTCGAAAAATCTTAAAAATAGGTCACGTAGGTTGGGTACTTTCCCTAACCTGCTGCACAGAATCTTACCACCTAATACTAGACTGAACTCATAAAAATATTATTTCATTTATTTATATTTCATTTCATTTGTTTGTATTGGTACAGGTTTTCAAGAAAAATACATGCTACTTACTTTTGTACCAAGGTGCTTGAAAGAGTCGGCTTAATTTTCACTAATACCGTTACTAAGACTAGGTGCTAGATTTTTGCTGTGATTTATATGCCATATGGGTGCCATCGTCTTACCTATTCCTGCCATTCGCCACCATCTTGTCATGATCCACAAGAGGCTACAAAAAGAAGCATCATAATATCTGATACTTTTTCTATGTCTCCTCCGTATTTGATGTCTACAAAATACTTTATCTTATGAAGACAAGAAAGAGTCTTAACCTAACCCCCGTGTTTGTATAAGTAGAAAGGAATGTGGAGGAAGCTAGGCAAGGGAATGTGACACTTGGCACTCGATATTCTCTGCCTTCCAAACAAGAGACTTGGCGTGAAGTTAAGTATGTACGTTAGCATCTGTAGTAGTCTATGTATAAAGATTATTTTTCTTATCACCATTAAATACTTCTGTTTGTTCGCCATAAAAAGGTAATATGACGTAGATTATATAACACTATTTTTCATTTCCTATCTCTTGTTTTCTATATTGTAAAATTCACGTAAAACTATATATTTTTGTAGACGTGCGAGATTTATTTGTTTGTAGGTAGGTACATTTAATTATAGATTTATACACATATAACAGTTTTATACTCTACTCTTTTAGACTTTTGCCTCTTATCTATTTGTATTTCTTCTTTCCTTCTTTAGGTTTGGCATTCGCATTAGCATTTTGCTATTAGTCAAGTAAACATTTGCACCAAATTTACCAAAATCGGGATTTGATTATAATTAGTCACAAGTAGTCAATAAGTCATGTGGGACTTGGGTAAAGCGGTGCCCTCCTTACTCAAGCTCATTTTGTGATTTTTCCGACAACGAGGAAATAAACACTAATTTCTTCATAAATATTTCATTTGTGTTTTATCAAAATTTAATAAAATTCCACCCGAATAGACTAGTTTAACTCTGAATATACACGAAATTCAATAATTATGAAAAATCGCGACAATATTCTTTTATGTTATGATGGTTCCAAAACTCTAAATGGATTTATAAAAGGTACTTGGAGGGCTCAATATTAGTTAAGTTTATTATAGACTACTAGGTGTTGACCGCGTGATCCCACAGGAATGTCGTTTCGGGATAAAAACCATCCTTTGTGTTAATCCAAGTTACCCTCTATTTGCGTGCCAAATTACATGAAAATTGGTTTAGAAGTTTTTGAAGGAGTAACAAAAAACATACAAACTTTCGCATTTATAATAGTAATTAGGTAATAGGATTAGAATACAAGCGAATAGTAAATAAATAAATAAATATATCTCTGGACATGTTACACAAATTGAATCTAACCACAAAGTTATCAAATTATATGCTTGTGTTATGCGTGTTAACCAACGATTTTAATACATAGAAATACTTAAAAGATACAAGAATAAATTTAATAAACACCCAGGCCCAGACATCTAAATGTTCATCACACAAATGCCTGCCCCCGTCGGGAATAGAACCAGAATCTCGCGGTTGGTCGGCGTAGTTAGGCGTGTACGCTAGCCACTCGACCAACGTTAGTCTGTCAACGTTAAGTCAACCTTAAAACACCATCTGCTTGTAACCCAATTCTTCATACAAGTGATATTCCCAAAAAAAATTGGCAAAAGGAATTGGCTTTGTACCTAGTAAATCTTGTTATATTGTGAACCATTTGCTTGATATGTTACGTCAGGATAGTACCATATTATGTATAGACAGAAGACTGGTGTATATTTCTCTGACAAAAATTGCAAGGACTTCTAAAGCTGATAATCCATTGTAATATCTATTAAAAAGCGAAAATCTGTCTGTCTGTAACGTTGTCATGGCTAAACCGCTATAATGATTATAATAAAATTTTGAAATGCGTTAAAGACCCGATTTCAAACACACTATTTTTTTTTTATTTGCTTTCAAAGGACTATAATGGGGATGAAAGTTTGTATCAAAATAGTACGTCAGTATTCTACGCCAAAGAAAACGCGGGTAATCTTATAGTAAATTCATAGTATTTTTTGTTTACCCACTTTTATCTCTGGATTTGCTTCTAAGATTTTCTAATTTGGAATGTTCAGCATTGTTTTTCGACCTTCTTGTACAATTACCACCTTTGGTGTCTCTGAGCGGAGTGAATTTCTTACCACCACGTCCGTCTGCTTGTTTGCCTTCCAATATCATAAAATAAAAAAATAAAATGTAATGGCGAACCGTGCAAGTACTTAGTAACTAATGAATACAACGCCATCTAGCGATTGCATGAGTCTTTATAAGCGCGCAAAAAGTTTTCCTCTAAACTTCAAAGAGTTCTTAGCAAAAATGTCTAGAAAAGTGAAATTCTGTTGTTATATTTTTTTACAGACGTGCGCTAGCAATTCCTCCAAAATCCAATGGCCCTTTCGCCCACGATCGGTGTCACATGTACTCAGCAGATTGGACGGCTGCGCTGGCGCAGAGTCGTAGTACACCTGATGATGAGTGGCCTATAGTTCCTTGTCAGCATGGCTGGGAGTATAATAGGAGTGATGTGCCATATGAAACTATTGCTTCTCAGGTAATATACATTTATTATTATATTTAAGGTTTCTACACTTAGTTTCCACTTCAGGTCGTCTATGTAGAATAGACTGTCCGTTAATACCAGGCAGCTCATAAGAGGCGAGCAAGACGGATCGTTACCAAAAAATCATTAGTAACAGATTGCTATGCAGCAACCTACCCAGGCTTAGAACTTTACGGCCCAATCTATTCCTGTATCCATAATGTTAGTGTGTTTAAAATTGTCCTGTTCTAGAGCTAACGGTAGGATAGTCTGTACATTTGCACATTAGGTTAAACATTCTACCCAAAGGACAGCAACGGACCTATAAAATTTTTAGTATCCGTAAGCCAAGGTTGTCTCTTTTGATCTTGAAAATCCTGTGTTGGATCGATCTCTTATCATAAAAAAATATTATGATGCAGTGGTGGTATATTTCAATCATCGCCATCAATCTAAATAAGTTTTTCCCCGTGTTGGTCCGGGCTTCTTTGCAGAATAGACCATCTACCTTCCTGCCAGGTAGCTCGTAAAAGGCGACCATAGGCTTACCGTCACTAACACCGTAGTATCTGACTAGGTAGTAGAGTTTCGCAGCGACTCACCCGGATTGGTACCACCGCCTTACCTATTCCTGCCGCCATAACGTCATGACGTGTTTCGGTTCGGAGGGTAAGGTAGCCGGTAAACTTAATTTTGCTCGAGGCCTAACACCCCAGCCTCAGGTTGGCAACGCACCATTACCACCTTTGGTGTGTCTCTAGGCGGCGTGAATTTCTTACCATCAGGAAATCCGTCTGCTTGTTTGTCTACCAATATCATAAAAAAAAGTTAATATCCCTCGACAAGTTACAAAAGTTGAATCTAACTCCAAAGTAAGCAAATTATATGCTTGTGTTATGGGTGTTAGTCTATGATTGGGTACAATATATAGAAATAATGAAATAGATACCAGAATAAATTAAATAAATACCGGACCCGGAACGGCAGACATCTAAATGTTCATCACACCGAACCGAACCCAAGCCTTTGGTCCGTGGAGTAAGGTGTATACGCCATCCAACGCCAAGGCGCTCATTAAACACATAAAGAGCCATAATTTCTTGTTTTGATTTAGTTAAACTATATTTCTTTTTTAGTTAAACTGGGTATGTGACCAAGATAATCTAGCAGCCACAGCACAGGCAATATTCTTCTGTGGTGCCATCGTTGGTGGTCTGGTATTTGGATGGATTGCTGACAAATATGGAAGGATACCAGCCTTAGTGGGTAAGATATTATATGCCTTAAGAATCATGAGAATAATATTTTTTACATTTGCTCCGTCATTTTGTATTTAAGCTAATGGTTCGTGATTTCGTCAATATTCTTAAATTCTCGCCCCTAGTTTCCGAAACATCAATCATTCTAATCTATGATTTATTCTTTATAACTCATTTAGAAAAATGTTCGGTTTAGCTTAGAAGTCTCACTGGAATCATATAAAGAGACAAACCGTAGATTAAAATTAAAATTCTTTGGAAACTGGGGATAAACTCTCTCTTAAGTACTCTTATCGCCTCTGTGGTCTAGCGGTCCAGCGTCGGACTTGACTTCTTGAGGTTCGATTTCCTGGTCGGGCAACAAAAAAAATTAGAAAATATATATTTTCAATTTTCTAATAAAAATAAGGTTGCCCGGGATTGAAGATGTGCCCGGTTGGCGATAGGCTTGCCACCTATCACATTGTGGGATTAGTGTCTTCGGCTAGCCGTGGGTGTGTCTCTGTCTAACACTTCAGGGATATGGGATATTTTTGCAAATAAAACTGTTTTAAACTAAGTGAGCAAAAGCAGAAATCTTAAAAAAGACATTTCTTAAAATTTCAGGCACTAACTTGATGGGGTTTGCAGCGGGCATCGGTACGGCGTTCTGCAACACGTTCTGGACCTTTTCTCTTTGTCGATTCCTCGTCGGCCTAGCCTTTGACAACTGCTTTACCATGATGTATATTTTAGGTAAGAATAATTCTTGCAATTGAGGTCGTATTATAAGTCAACGAATGCATAATCCGCACTTAATTTTCTCTATCCAACAAATATTATGCATGCGAAAGGTTGTATGTTTGTTACTCCTTCACGCAAAAACTGCTGAATGGATTTTCATGAAATCTGGTACACACTTAGAGGATAACTTCGATTAACACACAGGATAGTTTTAGTCTCGAAAAAATGTTCTCGTTGAACCATTAACCACGCAGGTAACGCCGCAGGCAAAAGCGAGTGTTTAATATAATAATGTGGGTATGATCTAAGTGACAAAATATTTCTTTCATTGTGACGCAAAAACTATTTACGAAATCTGAAATCTTGTGTTTGATCTTGTGTTTTATGCCTATTTTCACTAAAATCGACTTAGTACTTAAACTACAAATATGTCACAGAATTAAATGACTTTCTCACATACAATGTTAAATTGTATAATATATTACTCGCCGGCTCGGTAAACTTCTTTCACTTGGCACTCCATACGCTCTGCACACCCTTCAGGGATTCTTAGCGTGAAGATATGTATGCAAGAGTATGACCTGTACGTTTAACTGTTTTTCTACATTCCAGGTGTTAATACAAACCAACTGTGCTTTATAGATTACTAGCTGTTACCCGCGACTTCGTCTGCGTTTATCACCAAATTATAAAAAAAACCCCTGTAAATTGTAACGTATTATGTTATTCTGATAACAAAGCTATATTACAGTTTAGAAAGCTGCAAAGTTTCATGAAAATCCGTTTAGTGGTTTTTATGTGAAAGAGTTACAAACATACACACATCCTTACAAACTTTCGCATTTATAATATTATTGGATCGTTTACAAATTAAAGACATATAACAATTTACAACACTCAGTACTGATTGAATACATTATAAGGTCCTTTTCACGCAAACTGTCAGTACCTCCTATAATAATTTCACGCGGTACGAAGTTCACCGGGTTGGCTAGTGTTACTATATATTTCTTATAACGAACAAGCACGCGGCCCCTGATGGTAAGATATAAGGGCGACCTACTGATACCATAGATGTTGTCTACTGACACCGTAGACAGCAGGTGCGTTGCTGTCCTGTGACCGAGTTGGTAGCATAATTTTGCTAGTCTACCGGATACCTTACCCTCCGAACCGGAACATGACATTATGTTATGGTGGCAGGAATAAGTGAGGCGGTGCATCCCTACCCGGTCAAGTTGCTGGACAGCACTCAACCACCAATGGTCTAGTTGGAATGAGCCGTTTCACCTTGATCTCTTTTTAGGAGCTGCCAGACGGCAGATGGTCTATTCTACTTAGAGGACCGGATTTATAAGGGAATAGATTTTTTTAGTGAACAAGCGACGGATTTCCTGACGGAAAGAAATTCCCGCTGCCTAGAGACACCAAAGGTAGTAATACTGCGTTGTCAACCTGAGGCCGGGATGTTAGGCCTCGAGCAAAAGTAAGTTTACCGGCTACCTTACCCTCCAAACCGGAACACGTCATGACGTAATGGCGGCAGGAATAGGTAACGCGGTGGTACCAATCCGGATGAATCGCTGCAAAACTCTACCACCTAGTCAGATGTCACGGTGTTAGTGAGGGTAAGCCTGTGCTAGCCTTTTACAAGCTGCCTGGGAGGAAGGCAGATAGTCTATTCTGGAAAAGAGCCCGGACCAACGCGGAGATACGAGAATAATGTTGATATTTAAGTTTATTACATATGTCGGGAATCAAATCTAGCCCCTAAAATCACCAAAAATAGATTCATGTTTCTATAAATTTTCATTAATTTTTTGTCTTATTTAATTTCAGTTTTAGAATATGTAGGTCCAAAATGGCGGACGTTTGTAGCGAATATGTCGATAGCTATTTTCTTCACATTTGGAGCCACTCTGTTGCCCTGGATTGCGTTATGGGCTGGAGATTGGAGGAGATATGCGCTGGGTATAAGCGCACCCTTTATTATCGCCGCAGCTACTCCTTGGCTGGTACCAGAGAGTGCTAGGTATTTCATTTTTTAACGATATTTTCCTTTTTTAGGTACATTTTATTCTTCTTTCGGTTTTATGATAAGTGATCTAAACTTGTGTTTTTTTTTCATTATTTGTGTTTTTTAATTATGTAGGTAGTAAGATAGGTATGTAGGTAGGTAGGATGTTTGTATTTTGTAATGGTGTAAATGTGTAATCATGTAGTATGACGGCAAATAAGTTGTTGAATTTTTTTTGATAATTTTAATTTATAATTAAATAGACAAATAAATAAGATTAATAAATTAATATTCCTGGTCATATTCACAGTAATTCCAAAGTGAGCAAATCACGTTTTGTTTATGGGTGCTAGTTAGCAACACTAATAAAAAAATATTCCTGGATAAGTTACACAAATTGCATAGAACAAAGTAAGCACTAGGTGGTAGAGTTTCGCAGCGACTCGCCCGGATTGGTACCACCGCCTTACCTATCCCTGCCGCCATAACGTCATGACATGTTACGGTTTGGAGGGTAAGGTAGCCGATAAACTTACTTTTGTTCGAGGCCTAACATCCCGGCCTCAGGTTGGCAACACACCATTACCATCTTTGGTGTCTCTAGGCGGCGAAAATTTCTGATCATCAGGAATCTGTTTGCTTGTTTGCCTTCCAATATCATTAAAAAAAATACTAGCTGACCCAGCGAACTTCGTTCACTTGTCACTCCATACTTTCATCCCTCCCTACACTTGAACTTGGCGCTATGGTATGTTTATAGATACATTAATTCTGATTTATTAATATCTATTTTCAAGGTGGTTAGTATCACAGGGCAAAATCGATAAAGCACTAATCATCATGAAGAAGTTCGAAAGGATTAATAAAACTAAGATACCCGAGAAAGTTTTAAGTGAATTTACGGTAAGTGCTTATAAATACACTTATTATGGATAGCGCCTACTGCTGACGGGGCGGAGCGTGTCGGGCTGGGCCGCATCGCATTGCAAAGCCCGCTGATGCGGGCCGGACCGCATCGCATCGGCGCGGATCGTTCGAACTTGACGTTAAAATCGCCAAGTATGGAAAGCTACGCCATCTAGTAGTTGTCATATGATCTTCAAGTTTGGAAAGTGGCGTCTCTAGTAGTTGTCGTACGAAACATTAGCGTTAAATTACCATTGTGCCCTTTTCTTAACAGTTATATTAGGATCTTTGGTTACTGTGGGCCGCATCGGGGTATGCGCGCGGGGTGGCTCGCGGAAATCCGCGCCGATGCGCCCCAGCCCAGTGGGCGTTGCTTCATACGAAATGTATGCAAGCGATCTAGGCGGATTATTGCGCTGCGTTGCACCCCGTCCCGGCCTGTCCAACTGTGCGCTATCCTTTAATGTGTTAGTTAATACTAGTGTCTCAGTTAAGCTAGAAGACATATTTCCTGTTATTTGCGTGTTCATCATAGGTTCCTCTAAAAGGTCACCAACGCGTTTATAGCATTCATGGTGTTGTGGATGTCCTTGGACGGTGACAATAATTTAATATAAGGTTCTAAGAAAGTATACTTTTTTCTATCAAGCATCTTGTTTTGTTTGTATTTGTTTCACCCTTTCTGTCAAGCAAGAGACGTTTGCTGATTTCTGCCACTAATATTATAACTCTTGACTATTAACCCCCAACGGAAAGTGTGTGCGAGTGTATGTGTCTGTCTGTGGCATCATAACTCTTGAACGGATGGACCGATTTCAATGTGAAGTTATACATTACATATAGCTGTTGTGATCGGAGGGGTGGTATTATTTTTTTAAATAAGATTGCTTTATACACTTTAACACTCAGTTTAAGACTTCACGAAGCGAGCGGGCAGCCATCGTGGTTGAAATCATCGCCCACAAACTTATACGATTCTATCGCCGGCGACCGCTGCCGCG
>NJDD01000236.1:184464-194777 GCA_002245505.1 Calephelis nemesis
GTCCGGGCTCCTTTGCAGAATAGACCATCTGCCTTTCTTGCCAGGCAGCTCGTAAAAGGCGAGCATAGGCTTATCGTCACTAACACCGTGATATCTGACTGTGTGGTAGAGTTTCGCAGCGACTCGCCCGGATTGGTATCACCGCCTTACCTATTCCTGCCGCCATAACGTCATGACGTGTTCCGGTTCGGAGGGTAAGGTAGCCGGTAAACTTACTTTTGCTCGAGGCCCAACACCCTGGCCTCAGGTTGGCAACGCACCATTACCATGTTTGGTGTCTCTAGGCGGCGTGAATTTCTATCCATCAGGAAATCCGTCTGATTGTTTGTCTTCCTATAACATAAAAAAAACCTAAATTAAATGTGCAATGAAACAAGCAAATATTTTCCCGAAAAAACGGGAGATTTTGTTTTGTTAGGTTTGCCACATAGGAGCCAATATTTTCTTTTATCTGTTAAATTTAAAAATAACCACATGGCTTTTTAAGTGGAAGAAGACAATCGTGGCCTAAAAACACCACTGATGTTATAGGTACGTCGAAGCCCTGTAGCTGGGGTATTAGTATTGTGTAAGTCAAATAATTTACATACTGGAGTACCCCGTATTGGTCCGGGCTAACAAACAGAATAGACCATCTGCCTTCTTGTCAAATAGCTCGTAAAAGGCGAGCATAGGGTAACCGTCACTAACACCGTGATAACCTACTAGGTGGTAGAGTTTCGCTGCGACTCGCCCGATTTGTTACCACCGCTTCACCTATTCCTATACGTCAGTGCTTGTCATGAATGTGTTCCGATTCGGAGGGTAAGGTAGCCGGTAAACTTGCTTTTGCTCGAGGTCTAACAACCCGGCCTCAGGTTTGCAGCGCGCCATTACCATCTTCGGTGTCTCTTGGTTGTGTGAATTTCTTACTATCAGGAAAACCATCTGCTTATTTGCAATTGTAATATCATAAAAGAACCTGGTTGACCAATACAGAATTTGTAAAAAATAATATAACATCTTTGGTCTGACAACTTATAATATCGTAAAACATATTTGTCAACTGCGGGATTTTATTATCCCAGCGCCACCTGGTGGTACCTACTCTAGAAAGTTTATAAACTATTCCCATATAAAATTGAAATAGTGCAACACAAAAGAAAAAGCTGTGAATTTCAAAGTTTTGTGTTTATTAAGTAAATTTCGATTTCAATACGATTCCAATTTAAAATTTGCATAAAATCGAGATTCAAGAGTAACCCCACATATCCATGCTTCTTCAGTTGTTTTAAATATCTCCTTTTTTTAAATAAAATAATGTATTTAATACTAGCGGGCGAGGGAGACAATTTACGGTCAATTTCAATAATCTATCTTAAATAAAAAAATATTTCTAATAGGTTACTAATTTAAAGTAGCCTTATTTAGATCAGTGACCAGGCAACCACTGTTATTTTTCAATAATATATAAAAATGCCTTAGGAACAAAGCTCTATTAATGGCTGTAAAAAAGCATTAATATTGGCCGTTAGTGAAAACAACTTATGAAAAAGACATAATAAAAAAAAGTAACTCATGAAAGCCATGTTAATTTTTGTCATATTATTCGATTGTAATAATTTGTTATGATATTATATAAAATTATATATTATAAATAATATTACGTTTGCCTAATAATACGTGACTATACAATATTATGTATTGGCCTATAATAGCTCATGCAACTGAATATACCTACAGGCTGATTTAAGGAAAATAAGGAATTAAATAAAATGACTTTAGATATTAAACTGGGTTAAGGCAAAGAAAAAAAAACTTTTGTTTAAATTAAATAAAACATTTTTTCTTTATTATAATTAGTTATTTATTGACAAAATGACTGTAGAAATTAATCTGAGTTAAGATAAAGAAAAAAAAAATCTAAAGCGTAAAATAAATTTAAGGCTTTTTTCTTTAAAATGTAGTAATTTATTTGTAAAAATTTAATACAATTAGAGAAAAAGTAAAATAAATATTTTTATCATGTTATAGCAGACAAAATAAAAAAGAAAGACGCAAGTCAGCTTTAATCATGCTAAGTCAGACTTCAATTAGTCTATGTTAATAAGACGGTGAACATTTATCACACATGACTGTCCACGTCGGGAATCGAATCACAAGATTATGGCTAGTCGGTGTATTTAGATGTGTACGCTAACCACTCGAACAACGAGGCGGTCAAAATCACACTAAACACACTACCCACCTTTGTGTTTCGTAGTCAGGTACAAACATGATCTCAATGTTGATTAAATGAACCATAAATGTATATGTAATAGGGAGATAAATAAATATTTAAATATTCGTTAACCTTAAACTCCCCAAACATGGTCTTTGTAAATTGCTTGCACTAGTTCCGACATGAAAATTCGTAACAAAACTGTGTTTAAACGTTGTCAATATCGTAATGAAAACAGTTAGAATGTATTGTAGTTACCCTTTTAAACCTTGAAACATTTTCCGTCTTACTAGAAAAAGATACACTCGTAAACAGTTGTTTTTACTAAACGCTGTCTAAAATTGGATTCTCAAATGGTCACAGATTTTCACGTCATTCACGTAGCACGTTATTGGTGAGATGTTAATGTTAAACATTGTTTAGTTAAACACGCGTCCTATTTTTTTGTGGCAAGGCGGAATATGTTTGTCTAAAATTGGATTCTTAATTATTGTGAACATGATTCCACGCCATTCACGTATGTAGGTATGTTATGTTGGAGTCTAAGTTGAAACAGTGTTTAATTAAACAGGCGTCTAATTTTTTTTGTAGTAAGATGACTTAACATTATTTCATGGCACAATACAGCGTGCTAGCAGACGGTTCGCCTGATGGTAAGAGAAAACAGTAGATTATAGACGCTATAGATGTTAACGCCAAGTTGCCGTCCTGTAGCACGGGTAAAGACCTATTGTGCAAGTTTTTGGGTACCCTAGTATGCAGACTGGACAGGAATATGACAGTGTCATGATTACGGCGGCAGTAATAGACAATGGATCCTTACTCACATATGCCCGTTTGGCAATAGGCTCGCCATCTATCACACTATCGGACTTAGTATTTTCGGCTAGTCGTGGGTGCCCTGGTTGTGCCTCTGCCTCTCACTTCGAAGATATGGGATGGATTCACATATTATAACACTCAGCACAGTATTATCTTAAGATTGAAGATTGCTTGCGTTTTGTACATTAGTGCGCCTTCTGTACGTAGTACTATCTATTACTCTGTAACTAAATCATAGAATACATAACTAGTATGGTAAGGGAGTCTAAGAAGGGAGTTTTGCAGTAACTCAAGCGCGTCAGGTTAACGTTAAAAAGAAAGAAAGAAAATTATTTATTTGCGGAAATATGTGTGTAAATTAGATGTTACAAAAATATTTACGTATATCAACATATTCTACCATATTTTGGTGTGCAAATATTTTAACATTTATAAAAAATATTATTTAATAAGGTACATATGCTTTAGCTTCTAAGCCAATTATTTATATTTATAACTAGATTAATTATTTATTACCAAATCATTTAGTAACTATAATTGAATTTAACCCTGTCTACCGTAAGCTACCATCGTTTCCAAACCTAGCCAGACAGGAGAAGAAACGGCGAAACAAACTCCTCGGCAACCATACCTTTCATTACATTTGGTTAATAATTATTAGTTGTTTTACTATAAATTCATTTCTACAAGAAAATATTTGACACTATAATATGTTTTATCTAACAACAAGTCAAATACCTTCCTTCGAAACCTTTTTAATGGAAGAGATTTGAGATTATCAGGAATTTGGTTGTATATACGAATGGACATGCAGTATACATTATTTTTATAAATATTAAGTTTTTGGTTCGGCACATGCAATTTCTCACTATTTCTAAAACACGAAATTCCCAACGTTTCAGCATTTGTTTTAAACAAATGATAGTGTTTTTTTACAAATACACATACAGCTAAGATATACAAACAAGGTAAAGGTAAAATTTTAAGTGATTTAAAAAGTGGTTTGCATGAATGCAATTGGTTAACACTACATATGGCGCGAATACACTTCTTTTGCACTCTAAAGATTCTAATTAAATCTACAGAATTTCCCCAAATAGGGATACCATCTTGCAAAACCGAAGAAACATACCCATGATAAGCTAAGAGAGATGCATCCAAGCCTGCTACTTCTCTTATTCTTCTCAATACATATGCAAACCTATCAATTTTATTGCACAGAGAGTCAATATGTGATTTCCAATTGCAATATTTATCAATTTTAACTCCTAAGAAGTTGGTAAAATCTATATTCTCTATGAAAGTATTATTTAAAAATATTTGTAATTTTTTAGTTTCTCTATAGTGTGCCTGAAATTCGACTAATTTCGTTTTTGTAAGATTTATTTTAAGATTATGCTCATGTAACCATTCTGCCACCTTTTTAAAGTTACAGTTGTTTCTTTAACTAAATCACTTCTATTATTACACGTGATGAGAAGTGTAGTATCATCGGCAAATAAGACAGAATCATGGTTAATAGCATCAGGCAGATTCTTCATGTAAATTAAAAAAAGTAATGGGCCTAAAACGCTACCTTGTGGTACACCGCAGTCATTAAAAAGATAATTTGAAGTGTAGGCCTTTTTGATTTAAGATATGGGGCATACTCCATACCATGGTTAAACACTTCCATTATGTCTCAAACACAATAGGGTCTGTCTTGTATTTATTGTTGAGCATATCAGACTGAAGGATGGTAGGTTTATTGCAGGGCAATAGTGCATTTTTAAATTTTCTGATAATTTGTGCAAGACGTACGGGAGTAAGAGAGTCAGAAACTTTCAGAAACTAAGTCAGTCTATTGACCATGATGACGAATTTTCTGACTGACATAATATTTGCGCATTCCATCACGCCCATATCCCCGAAGAGGTAGACAGAGGTACAACCAGGGTATCCACGACTAGCCGAAGACACTAAGTCCCACAATGTGATAGATGGTAAGCCTATCGACAACCGGCACATATCCATTCGCGAGCAACTTTTTTTTTATAAGAAATTTAGAAAACCCCAATTTTCGTTTTGTTGTTTGATTCGAACCCAGGACCTCATACAACCAAGTCCAACAAATATATCTAAATACATATAAACCTAATACATATGAAATATACCTAATCTCTGGTATTAGTCAGGCTTTCTTCG
The DNA here is from genome assembly GCA_002245505.1 of Calephelis nemesis. Classification (NCBI taxonomy): domain Eukaryota; kingdom Metazoa; phylum Arthropoda; class Insecta; order Lepidoptera; family Riodinidae; genus Calephelis; species Calephelis nemesis. The sequence goes on from NJDD01000236.1 coordinate 189,671, forward strand.
ACACTCAAAAAGCGGATTTTTTCAGTTTATAAATCGCGTTTATTTGATAAAATAAATACACATGATATCTCAGTACAACCCTCCCTCCTCGTGATACTTCATGTATTTTGGCTTACTCCTATGCCAACTTCCGAACCTTAGGTGATCAATGGACGTCCCCTTAGGGTAACGATTTTTTTATGACTAATGTGTTGCCAACCTCGCGGTTGTTACAACTTCGCCGGTCTTTGCCAGAATAACGATACTACCTTGAAAATTATTCAAATATACATCTACGTATTATGAATCTACAGCTCGTGTTTCATATCAGTGGTGATAAAAAACATATTCTTGTGCAAATATGCATACTATTTGTATATGACTTTAAATAACATATGGGATGATGACGGATAATATTTTATTGTAAGACTTCACGATAAAAGTGTTTTTTTACAAACTTTTATATGTTGGTTAATTTATTTTTTCCCAGTGTAGTCCGAATACCCTAAGTAGACTACATCTCTATCTCTCTTCCTAGCAGGTATATCAGGCTGGCATGGGTAAACTTTTACAGACGGTAGAATGCTTCGAAGAAAGTTTCTCGGGTAGGAATTGTACAATAGGTCAAAAATCGAGGCTAGGCTAATCTATATCCCGCAGAGGGACACTTATACTAGCAGCCTCACAGGGCCTCACACGGGTGGATATTTTCTAAGGTTTCTTGAATAAGCGACAACGACGGCTTTTAATTATTGTAAAGAAGTTTTCAAGTCGGTTCAATAGTTTTTTTAATTTTTTTATGATATTGGAAGGCAAACAAGCAGACGGATTTCCTGATGGTAAGAAATTCTCGCCGCCTAGAGACACCAAAGGTGCGTTGCCAACCAGAGGCCGGGATGTTGTCGCCTACTCCCGTCAGCCCTTCAGCATGAGACCATTTTGAACGGGAGACAGGTGACAATTCGATAAAAAAAATACGGTGAATTAACATTAAAAAAAACAAAATCAAGATCTACAAAAAGAATATATTAAACATAATATTACAGATATTCTTAACGTTTGCACAAATCGACTATAACTTAAAGGTGTTAGTTAACGTTTTTAAAACACAGAAAGTGCTTAAATAGATACCTACCAGAATAAATTTGATAAACACAAAATCCGGAAATGCATACAGCCAAATGTTCCTCATACAAGTGTCTGTCCCCGTGGGGAATCGAACCCGAGTCTCTCAGTGGTTCGGTGAATTTAGGCGTAAACGCCTTTGACAAACGAGGCGGTAAAAATGTATAAAAACCACATATTTTTACAAGTAGAGCAAACACATAACATATTATGTTTATGACTTCTCTATGGTGGCGAGAAATATAGTTGTGAGTAATCGTCAACTTTACTTCCTATTAAACATGCTACAGAGCTTCTTACAACTGGTATTGGTTAGTTCCTTCCAATAAGAACTAATGTCAGTTAAAGTTTCTGGTATAAGGCAGATCCGAAATTGAATATAAATCGTGTTACCTTTAAATAATACATCATTATAGACCCTAAGGGTCAGTTGCACGTTAGCTTCCAACTTTGGTAAAATCTCTATATTTGACAGTTTTACTCATTAAATTTTACCCGGGCCCGTAAAAGCCACCCTTAATCAATTGATGATTAATGCCTGGATCCTATAATCAACGAATCGTAATCCGTCAGCTAATTCGTTCGTAGTTTGTTCAAAAGTAACGGAGCGTTACCAATATTTTCAAAAACTGTTTAGAATCAATAGTCGGAAACGAGCAACCTTTGTTAGTAATCTTACTAAGCGTACAAAATACTAATAAAGAAAGGCTGTGAAAGCAAGAGCAAACAGCCAGTTTGAAAAAAAAAACTTCAATGTCGTACTCACTTTATTATCACAGAATCCAATTTGTTTACAGTCTTCCAATAGGATGACATCTTAACTTATGCCCGGTTCCTATAATTAAATTTTACTAATCTTACGAAATACTACCATCCGTAATCAAAACGACTCGTTTTTTGAATATAGTAACCGGGCATAAGTTAAATTGTGCCACTTCTACATCCCTGGGTTACATAATATCTATACATATAATAAAACTGTAGAAGGGTCAATTCTGTACATTGAAAATATTGAAAAAATAAATAGCAGGGGTGTTACTGGATCGATACCAAATCCAAATGTAATTAATTTTTTTATCTGTCTGTCTGTATGTTCAGGCATCACGTGAAAACTAAAGGTTCGATTTCGATGAAACTTGGTACAATTATACATTATTATCCTGGGCATAAAATGGGATACTTTTTATTCTACAAAAATACGTATAAAAAATAAATCTTAATTTTTCAGTTTTATCACGCGAAGGGGTCGCGGGCGGAAGCTAGTTATTAACTAAGAGCGTAGTTTCAAGAAAGGGCTAGATCACCGAATATTCGACAGATTAACCCATTAGATTCAATTGTACATACGTGGGTTAAATATTTAACTCTGCGTTAACCTGTAACTTCAATTAAACGACTTTGTATTTGACAGTTTATATAAGCATGACATTTAACCCAATAACGTCCAAGCGACTCTCGTTTAATTTTTGATTATTTTCTTAATTTATTTTTAATTTTATTTTTATATTAAATGAGCTGTTAACCGCGGCTATGTTTCAGTTAATTTGCGGAAGAGCAAACGGTACCCGTTGAGATTTTCGGATAAAATGTAGTCGTTGAGAGTATGAGATTAAATTTATTTAATTCAGTTTAACCATTCCGACATGAAAATGAATTAAAAATGCTCACTTTTACATTTATAATTAAGCGTATTTAATTTACTACGTGTAAATAGTACATTTACTATATATTTAGTTGTATCTCTAAGTACCTACTTATGTAATGCCTGTGAAATTTAACCATACTACTATACAATGCAATGATATTGGTTGGATGACAATTTTAAACAGTGCTTGATTAAACGCGTGCCTATTTTTTATGTAGAAAGGTGCTTCGATTTTAAACTTATAAAACTCTTGAATTCAAAAAAAATTAACACACGTTTTATTAAACACTGCCTAAAATAAGATTCGCAACCAATAACTTGCTGGCATACCAACATTATCGGCATCATGGGAACCAACTAATAACATGCCAGTTACTAACTAATAACAGCCTGTGGTCTAGCGGTTCAGTTGTTGGACTTGACTGCATGAGGTCCCGGGATAAAAAAAGGTGCTCGGGATTGGATATGTGCCTGGTTGGCGATAGGCTTGCCACCTATCACATTGTGGGACTTAGTGTCTTCGGCTTGTCGTGGGTGCCCTGGTAGTACCTCTGACTACCTCTTCGGGGATATGGGCGTGAAGATACTTTTATCATGCCACTACTGGCATGTAACTCGTAGTCAAGTTTTAGATATTAGGCATTTATTTAAACTAAGGGCGATAATGCTTTAGATGACGTCATCCAGAGTTCTGCAAGGTTGCTCTTGAATCTCGAAATCATGCGAAATGGAGACTGGAATCGTACATGTCATTTCAAGTACTTTTAAACACAGAACTAGTGGATTATTAACATTTAGTTACAAATAAACTCAACGATTCCGATAAAATAAATTATTGTTTACTATAAACTAAATGTTAATGATTCGTCAGTATTGTTGTCAAAAGTACCTACTGATATACTCGATCCCAATTTCCAATATTGTATGAATCGAGTTTCCAGAGTAACCCTACTGGTAGCCATGTACAGCGTTGCCGGTGAAGTATTTTTACAGAATAAAATGCTTCTTCTTCTCTTTTAACAATAAATATGGTTTCTAATCTTATTTCACGATATAAGTAGCAAATATCAGTGTAGGAAGGCATTACTTTGCGTAAAATCCATACTTAAATACAAATAAATGATTTAATTTGCATTTTCCCGCCAAAAACTGTAGGTACATACGTATTCATTTTGCCTGTATACACTTTTGGCGGGAAATTGCAAATCAAATAATTTTATTTGTATTTAGTAGATATTTAGTCACAAAGTGACCTAAAAAGTACTCACAATTATGAGCGTGCTTTAAAAAAACGTCTTTCAGGTCAAATCATACAGCACTGTACATATACATATACGAACTCTGTAAAACGATTTATTTGTATTAAAATTATTTGTACACTGTATAATTAAAACAGATTCAAAGAAAATTCATGAGCATATTTATTTAGTGAAATCTATTTTGTCACATAGCAACTTCAGAGTACAATCATAAACGGAATCTATTGTATTTATACGACACATAATTTTATAGGATAGAAGCCTTTATGTTATACATAATATATTTATAGTAGCATTAAGTCGGCCATTGTATACTGTTGTGAATAAATTTTAAATAATTTGGATTCATCAGTACTAGTACGTTCAAGGTTATTTTTTTTTTTTTTTTTTTATAATATTGGAAGACAAACAAGCAGACGGATTTCCTGATGGTAAGAAATTCACGCCGCTATGCTTATGGTTATGCTCTTATATAAACTGTTTCAATATTTTTTATTTTTTTTTTATTTTTATGATATTGTAAAGCGAGCAAACAAACGGATTTCCTGACGATTTAATTTTATTGTAAAAAGAAAATACATTGCTACTGAATATGGGAAGATGACGATATTATTATTAAAAAATAATTGTTGTCAATAATCAATTCATGCAAAGACGTATTTTTTTGAAAATGCCCTTAATTATAACATAATTTTACAATTTTAAACCACGGGGGGTTGGTCCGGGCTCCTTTGCAGAATAGACCATCTGCCTTCCTTCCATCCAGCTCGTAAAAGGCGAGCGTAGGCTTACCGCCACTAACATCGTAACATCCAGTAGAGTGAGTCGGTGCGAAACTCTACCACCTAGTAGGTGCTAGAGTTTTGTAGCGACTCGCCCGGATTGGTACTACTGCCTTACCTATTCCTGACATCAAAACGTTAAATGCTTGCCGTTGACGTGTTCCGGTTCGGAGGGCAAGGTAGCCGGTTAACTTACTTTTGCTCGAGGCTTAACATCCCGGCCTCAGGTTGGCAACGCACCGTTATTACTTTTGTTGTGTCTAGTCAGCGTGAATATCCTACCATCTGGAAATCCGTCTGCTTGTTCGCCTTCCATT
>NJDD01000236.1:224360-234783 GCA_002245505.1 Calephelis nemesis
TTGGACGAGCCAGCGCAATAATCTGCCCAGATCGCTTTCATACATTTTATCGTTAACGCTAAAGTTTCGTATGACAAATACGAGAGGCGCCACTTTCCATACTACACACTTTATTGAAATGTCTAATATGTTGCTAACCACGCTGTTTTCATAACTTCACCGAACTGTAGACTCGCTGACTAACAGAAATCCGCCGATGAGATGCGGCCCGGTCCGCCTCAGTGTGTTTTGCAATGAGATGTGTCCCGACCCCGCATGCTCCGCCTCCTCAACAGTGAGCTCTATCCTTAAAACCAGCAGAAGAACTTGATAGTTGGTAGAGTTCTGAAACGATTTAACCGGTACCAAACCACTCCTTGTTTCTACAGCGGAGTATCGCGTAGAAACAATGAAAACGTGTTCCTGTTTTTTAATAATTATTTGAACCCAAATAAAAACCAAATCAAGCCGGAATAAAATCTCTACCCTACTCATTTATAAAAGCGAAAGTTTGTATGTTTCTTTGTTTGTTGCTTCTTCACGCAAAAACTGTTGAACCGATTTTCATGAAATTTGGCACAATCATAGAGGGTACCTTAGAGCATATAGAATAGTTGTTTTTTCCCGAAAAATGTTCCAAGGGGACCATTAAGCCATGCGGGCTACGCCGCGTGAAACAACTAGTTCTTATAATAAAACTGTTGCAGATTGAATTCTGTTTATTGAAGGTATTTATAAAAATATATGTGCAGGCGATTAAAAACGGACTGTAGAAAACATTTTGGGCAATTTTAGAATTTTTGTCTGTCTGTCCGTATCATGGCCGCTATTCACAACGAATCTAATAAACCGATCGTAACGAAATTTGGCTGACAATTTGTGTTCCGACGAAAGTTATACCTAGAATACTTTCTATTCCGCTCAATAAAGAGGTAACAGTGGAAGAGGGGTAAAAGTAGAAATGTAAATTAGGACATATTTCGTAAAGGCGTAGTCCAATTTATTATATTCTTTTTATTGATAGTAAGTATTTGATTAACCAAATGACCCGGATTTTTTTTAAATTCGAGTTTTGTAGTTTCGAAATTGTAGACCTGATAACACTCAAATAATAAATAATAAATAAATATCCCAGGACAAGCTGCACAAAATTAAATCTAACCCTAGATCAAGCAAATAACAAAATACTCAGGAGGTATAAAGTGACCAAATTATTAAAATCCGAAATGTAGAGAAATAATAATTGAACATGTAGGTCATCTAACATATGCATACATAACTTCAGGCAGAAAATATGGAGTGTCAAGTCAAGTGTCGAAGTTCGCCGGATCGGCTACTTGTTAATTAGTTTGGTTATAAGGCAAATCGATGTAGGGATGTGATGACTTCATCGACCAGTAATAAAAAAATAGTTAATTTGTTTTCACCACTGAAGCTGTGACTAATGCAGTCGGACGTTCGCAATTCTTCGACAAAGGACTAGGAATATTCTCTTGCCTATTTCTGCAGTGCAAGTTTAGAACTTTTAATTTTTTAGTTCCTAGCGTTTTGTTGCAGAAGAGGTTTGTTACAAAATTCCACTACAACATTCCGCTCCAGACTTGTCATTATTTCGAAATAAGTATTTTTATCCATTAAAAACCCGCCTGACTATTCAACTCAAAAGTCAATACTTTTTGATACAATAAAAAATAGAACAAAATTTAACATTTTTAAGATTTTTCACAGTTCTAAAAACACAATAGCCACTACAAAAGGAGGTCAACCTTTATCAGAAAAAAGTATTAAAAAACAATAAGTAAACGTAGTGAATCAAAAATCATAACAGTTTATGTTGAACGTAAACATAGTAGAGAGATTCTTTGTCGATTAGTTACATCGACATTTTTTATCGATAGTTTTTAAAATCAAAATATTTTTAATAGATACATACCTTTACACTTGTATCTCAAAAAATATAGAGCAGAAGTCCGACGATTATACCAAGATACTACATAGTCCCACAATGTGACAGATCTTCAGGACAATCTAACTGCAATAGGGCTCTTCACCATTTCCCGGTAACGTTCTCTTTTTTCGAAAATAAACGCTATGTAACACCATGTCGCAAGAAAACAATTTTAGAATAACATAAACCTGATGTAAACAGCGTGATACATCAATGAATTAATTGAAGTTAATGGATTTTTGTTGTTTTGGGGATTTCTTCGCGGGCTGCGGCCAATCACGTTAACAAAGCAAACGAGCTCTGCCCACATCGGAATAATTCCAATTTTTTTTATTAATCAACAGAAATTTGCTTTTCTTTTTTTTAAGTTTTAAGTTGTAGGTTTACCTTTTAGATTTGCCAGTGATACGAACAAATAAAAAAACAGATAAATAGACAACAATAAAAAATATGTTTTGATTTTAAAAGAGTCGAAGTATTTTTTATTTTGATCTTTTTAGCTGGATTGTGTAAAATTAAGTTTCGACCACAAAGCGAAGTGCTTTAGGGTCTCGCACTAAGTTAATTTTGATGACATGTAGCTTTAGTAAGCACAGTGGATTTAATAACAAATATACAAACCGACACATAAATAAAAAAAGAAAAAAATATTTTGTACTTAGAATTGACTCAGAAGCCTAATCAAATAATCTGTCAATATTATGTATTAATTGAATGCCGTGGAATTAACACAGATCAAATGTTTCAACCTACACATTTAAGATTCAATGATAAAAATAAAAGTATCGATTAATTAAAATCCCACCACTGCCTCATGTTATTTACAAATAGTAAAAAACTCTTGCTGCAGAGGATATACAAGTAAATTCCAATACATTTGCCATTCCTGCGTAACCACTTAAACGGGGCTGTCATGTGTAAGCTAACAGGATTATCGATATTTCTCAGTATATACGGTATACAAGCAATCTATTTGGAGGCAGAATCAAACTTCCAAAAGCCAAAGCTTGAAAGAAATAATATAGTCAACAAAGGTTTATGGATTCGTAAGAATAACGACATGAAAACCGGTGACTTTATATTTAAAAGTAACGCGAACGATATTGAATCAATCCACGCAAGTAACGATGCTTTTAGTGATGATGAAACTCAGAATTTTCCAATTTTTAACACCTATATTGACAGGAGCAAACGAGAGATATCAGGTAAGGTAAAAAAAAATATTTCACTAATGATACAGATTTATTCTAAAATAATAAATGTAGGATTTTGTAATTAGCCCCCTACGAAAATGAGGAGTGTTATAAGTTTGACGTGGCTGTGTGTGTATCTGTGGTATCATAACTTTTTGACGAGTGGACCGAGTTCGGTATGCCGCTTTTTCCGTTGGCTTGATGATGAAGATGACTTTTAGCTACATTACATACAGGTCTTGTCGGGGGTTCATAGAACATTTTAAATTTTAGAATTATTTAAATTTCTTTGTAATAATGAACAATAATAGTATTTCCAAAGACGTCTAGTGAGCAATTGAGAATATTCATAATTAAATAATATTCTAATCCATTTCTGTAAGGTTGACAGTGCAGCTCGTTGTTGTTTTGGTTAGTGCCTTTTTCCTCTTTCATATAAATATGCAATACACTTAAATTAACAATTTATGAAAATACAATTTTATTACAATTATAATTAAAACAAATTTATAATCTCTATTTTTAGCAAAAAATGAACCAAATTGAATAGTTATTAATTTTATATTCTTATTTTCTCACTTCAGGAAAACAGGATCTACAAGTTAGAAAAACGTTAGAAGGCTGCACAAATAAAAATGATTGTAAGACAAAAGACCAAAGACTGTTGAACTCTAAAACAAAATTTTTGTCTACGCTAAAACCTGCATCAGTATTTAATGATTATCCCTACGAAGTAGCTGTTTTGTTAGACTCTAATAAACCTAATATAATTTTGTCGAACCCACAGAAAAACAGATATCATTTTAAAACTCCACAAGACACGGACTTAGTGACTTTAAATGTACATAAATTTAATAAGGACAGTCACATTTCGAGTATTAAGCATAGCAAAGAACATTTAAACAAATCAGATGTTAATAGTACTGATCATGAGTCAACTAAACGGAGTATATCACAACACGCATATGAATCACAATTGCTAAATAGCATCAATTTAGCTGCATCATTGGGTAGATTTAACAAAACTAATTATAAGATGGACATGAATATTTTAAACAAGGACGATTCTACATGGAAGCAAAATACACCAGCAAAAGATAACAATAAATATGAAGTGCTGCCAAAAGTAAATTTAAGTCCAAAACAGCAACCCATACCAGAAAAAAGTATAATTAAAATACTACCAATGCTTACTAAAACATTTAAGAAGATAATAATACAACACAACGACATAAAGGACATCCACGTTAAATTACGTAATATGAATAATGATTTTGAAAATAAATTTGAGGTCTTCACAAAAACTATTAACAATTTCAATGAGAAATATGCAAACATTTCAGAAATTTATGAAAAAATTACAGAAATGGAAAAAAAGTTAAGAGAAAAAGATTTGTATTTTCAAAATAAGGAAAGTGAGTTATCTAAAAATTTGATTGAATTTGAAATGCAACAAAAGAAATTCTTAGCTCAACAAAAACAATTTTTTAATATACAAAAATTCATGTTAGTTCAAAACGAAAAACTGAATGCAAAACAGGCTGACATCAGTAAATTACAGAATCGGATATCACAGAGACAACATTATTTTGCTCGATTATTGAAGAAGGCCAAGCTGATGTACTCTGAACAACCACAAAAAACATTGGAATTAAATAAATCATTGTTAAAATTTCAAACGAACAAAAACAAACAACAACTGCAAGAAGAAAATAGTACAATTACTCCAACTGTATTACCTGAAACAGCGGAAACTGTTAAAATTGACCTATTTTCAATACAGCCATTAAAGAAAATTGAAAATAATGATAACAACATACTACATGAAAAAGATTATAAGCCGGTTGATGATTTAGTGTACAAGTACTATTTCAACAATACGTTTATTAATGATATAATAAGGAATAAAATTCTGGACAGTTTCGTTCTTGCACATGATACGACAAATCATGTTGTAAAAAATAAAAGAAATCAAGGAATTTCAACAACAATTTTGTTTCCTGTTAAATCTGTGATTAATCAACAGAAGCATAGAGAAAAGAGATGGATTAAACATTTCAAAAAACAACACAAAAGCGATAAAATTAGTAAATTGGATCAGAATAATGAAAATAAGAAAGAAAAGTCAGATCCATTTTCTAAAATGGCATCTAATTTTTGTAAAGAGTTGGGTCAAGATACCAATAGTCAAATGTTTAAATGGTGCATAGAAAAAGCTTTGCGAAAACTAAAAGTAATTGGTAAGTATTTAACCTCTGTAAGTAGTCACTATACGAGAGATTTAAGTTGAAGTATTTATTTATTATACACTTTATTTCATACATAACAGATAAAGTAACGAGAAAATACGAACAATAAATACAATAAAAAGGCTAGCTTGCTTTTCTTTCACAAGAGATCTTAAGAGGTAATCTAAGATTGAGAAAAATTACACAGATTTAAAATAAAAAAAACTTACGTAAATTTATAAACTGCTCTATACAAACATTTATAGACAGTTCTGTTTGATTACATTTGTCGATCGCTTCTGCTGTATACCGCCTCCGGGGTTCAGGTCAGTCCAAATTTGTCTTTTTTCAATTTTCTAATGAAACAAAGCTATCCGGAATTGAATAAGTGTCCGGTTGGCGATAAATTTGCCACCTATCATATTGTGGGACTAAGTACATTTAGCTTATCGTGGCCCCTTGGATGCTCTGATTGTAACTATGCCTACATCTTCGAGGATTCGGCGTGAAGATATTTTATTTTATATACATCTTTGTGAAACTATCGACGATGCTTATAAAACTGACCACCTTATTTACGACCTTCTGCAAAAGAGATATCTAATAATAACTTTAATGATGTTGCTTTAAATTTCAGACTTAGGTATTCCAGCACCGTTTGTAACTCCCAAAGAAACTTCGAGTCCAACTTCGACAGGTGCGTGGTTACTTTTAGATATTATTATTATTGAATCCACTTTTAATAAGAGTATGAAACGCCAAACGCCACCGGGCTACCGTGAGGCTGTGGTTCGACTCCCGACGGAAGCAGACATTTTTGTGATAAACATTTATGTCTTCATTTTCGGGTCTAGCTGTTTGTTAAATTTATTATGGTATCTATTAAGTGTTTCTATGTGTCTATTGGAATCGTAATCAAACACCTATAACACAAGCATATGATTTGCACACTTTGAGACATTTATTAAAATTTATATTGATATCTTATTTGGTGTTGACTTGACGGAACCCGGTATCGAATTCGGCTCAGGAAACTCAAAATTTGTTTTTCAATTTTTTGTCAAACTCAAAGTGCTAGATTGTAGAAAGCTTTGCAACCTATCACATCGTAAGACTAAGAGTATCTGAAGAGAGACTGAAAGTTGGTGTTTATCCCCTTTTTGGTCCGGGCTCCTTTGCAGAATAAACCTCCTGCCTTACTGCCAGGCAGCTCGTGAAAGGCGACGTCGGCTTACCGTCACTAACAAAATGACATCTGACGAGGTGGTAGAGTTTCGCAGCGACTCGTACGGATTGGTATCACCGCCTTATCTATTTTTATCATCATAACGTCATTGCTTGCCGTTATAACATCTCTTCCTCAGGTTGGCAACCAACCGTTACCACTGTTAGTGTCTCTGGGCGGTGGGAATTTCTCACCATCAGGAAATCCCTCTGCTTGTTTGCCTTCCATATCATAAAAAAAGCTATAAGCTAATCGTGAGTGCTTTGATTGTGCCTCTGCCTATCTTTTCGAGGATACAGGCGTGAGGTACTTTTGCTCAACCCCATAGAAAAAGAGATTTCATTACTAGTCTGTGTGTCTCTCTGTACAACACATCATAACTTTTGAACGTATTGACCGATTTCAATGCGGTTTTTTTTTAAGACATACGTGATCGAAAAAGTTTATAGCTATATTGCAAGTAAGTTTCGTCGTAGATTATCATTTTTTAACTTTAGCTTTATTATATTAAAATATGAAGTGATTATTTTTTACTCAACTTTTCAGCGGCCACAGAAGCAACAAAAGCCATTGAATATACAACAGAGGTGTCAGAAAAAGAAACAGTTAACACTATGTTTTTCCCAGGTTCGACAAACTTATTTTTTTTAAATGTTAACAGCTTGTGAATGAGCTATGATAAAATTACCTTAACGTAGTGATGACCGTCGCGTATAGATGCCGAAGAGGTTACTGGTGAGGCGTTATCTGATATTTGGGATCTCAGAACACGTTTTACTATCTTATGGAGAGGCTCCTAGATCTATTGTATATTCCTCCAGCATGGAACATCACAATGGCAGCAAAAATTGATATGATATTGGTATACATAACCTGAAATTTTACCACCTACTTATGACAAAATTGTGCAATCAATAATAGTGTAATAATAAATGTTAAGCGTACTTGGTACTAGTACACTGTCTTAGAACTTCACCAATCACTAGATTGCTGTTATATGAAGAACAATAACCGGTTATGTATACATACAAATATAAAACCCTATTGATTTCTCAGTAACTATTATTTGTATAATTTGGTCCGATTATTATGCTTTAAATGGCTGTAAATAAAAGAATAAATAAATAGAAAAAAAGTATTTAATATCAAACGTTGAATATGTATTCAATTTTAAGGTAAGGTATAATTCTGTAGCTGGATATTTAAATAAGGACAGTAAACTATAATGAAAAATAGAGTTAAACAAAACTAATAATCTGCAGTATTATAATATCTTTAACAGCTCCATTTAATTACGTGTAAAATTAGTACCCAATAGCAAATCCTTTGTTAATAATTACCGCTTGACACCGATGTGGCATAGACATTATCAGTTTCTGGCATGTTTCGACAGGAATTTTTGCTCATGCCTCACAAAAAGCTTCATTAAGTTCATCTAAAGTTGTGGTACGATAATTGGCTACTTTTTTCTTGATTTTGTGCCAAAGGTGCTCGATTGGGTTAAGGTCCGGGCTATTTGCTAGCCAATCTAGCACCGATACAGACTGACTGGTAAGAAACGACTTGACTGAACGGGCGGTATGTTCCGGGTCGTTATCATGCTGAAACGTCCATATAATAGGGAGATGCTCCTCTGCATAGGGAAGCATCGTTTCCTCCAATATTCCTTGTATTGATGTTGGTCTAAGTTACCCTGAACTTTCCTCACAGGTCCCACTCCACGTCTAGAAAATGAACCCCACATTTTAATGTTTCCACCGCCATTTTTCACCTGCTTTTTTGTAAATCTCGGATTTATTTCCGCTTTCACGGGACGCCGTACGTATTGCCTTCCATCTGAAGAAATCAAATTAACCTTGGTCTCATCAGAAAATAATACATGTTGCCATTAGGCGTAGGTCAAATGACCATATTTACGTGCAAACGCCAAACGAGCATTTCTATGTTCTTTCTTCAACAACGGTACTTTGCGAGCCCATAAATAAAGCCCAGAAACGGATCTTTCTTAGCTAACCTGGTTATCATTTTATCTTTTTGCGGAGTTGTTTTTTCGATCTTTTTGTTCTGGGCACATTTAAATATGTGTTATTGTGTCGTATATGTGTCATGTTGCACTGTATTGTATACCATAGTTTTTGAACAATTTAAATATTCTGCTATCCTCCGGTATGGCCAACCATGCTCGATAACGAACTTCATGATAATTTTTCGTAGTGTTGGATCGCAACTTTTATTTTTACCTATTTTTCTTCAAAATATTTTTCACAACTTAAAATAAATATCGGGATTGCCGCCAAAACTACCACGCTGTCCACGAAACAATAACAGAAGAAGTAAAAAAGTATTGAGATTCAAATTTTGAAAATAGAACGCAATATCTCAGTGTCCCTAATTAAATGGCCAGCCAGCATTATTTGAACAAATAGCACTACGATAATCTATCAGCTATACTGTAAAGAGGTTTATTGTTTAAGAAGTTGTTATTGTTTGTATAATCGGGCACATAAATGACTAATTATACTTACATGTAAGAGATATGGAATATGGTTTAGACTCGTTGGAAAATAAAAAATAAATTCACAATTCGGTTTAACCAAAGAGTGTCCCTAATAGTTGACCATGACTGTATACTTAAAGAAACAGACGAATTTATCTGCCTGTAAAATAGGCCGTGTATATAAGACCACTAACCTGCCCACTAGGTAGCTCGTAGGATTAAAAAAAGGTGGGAGAGCTCTGTGTAGAAACTTAACCGGGTAAGGGATCCGTCGCCTTACCTATTTCTGTCACAAATAATGACTGTTTGCCGTCGTATTTCAGTCTGAAGCGGCTACACTACCCGTGTAGCTGCTTTTTTGAACAAGACCTAACACCCCGGCCATAGGATAATCTATAATATGTATGGTGTCTATAAAGTATAGACAACGATTGACTCACAGCTCGCCGGCCGCCATATATATTCGAAACTTCTTCACGGAATCTCGATTCGAAATGACGAAACGCAATTTCAAACGCAGTCCGTACAATTAAAAGCACCTGTCACACGTTCAGAAATTTCTTTACGGAATCTCTCACTCTTAGTTTCGAGGTACTTGTGGATACGATGATGATAAGAGCCTATAAAAAAGGATGAGTTCTCAATTATTGCATTTTTTAATGTGACTGTGACATTTTTAACAATGATTCCGTTTTCTCCGTGTTGGTCCGGACTTCTTAGATGAATATACCGTCTGTATTCCTGGTAAGCAGCTCGTTAAACGCGAGCATAGGCTTACCGTTACTAACACTGTGACATTTTACTAGGTGGTAGAGTTTCCCGGATTCGTACCACCAGTCCACCACCCTACCTATTCCTACCGCCATAACGTCCAATGATCGCCATTGAAGTGTTCCGGTTTGGAGGGTAGGAGAGCCGGTAAACTTACTTTTGCTTGAAACCTAACATCCCGGCAACAGGTTGGGAGCGCACCATTACCACCTTTGATGCCTTTAGGCGCCGTGAATTTCTTACCATCAAGAAATCCATCAGCTTGTTTGCCTTCCAATATCATAAAAAAACAACTTACAAACAAATTTTAAAACCTTACATTTTTTCAGATAATGACGAATTGGAGACCAATTTGAAGCAGTATGGTAAGGAAAAAATTTGAATATCTTGTAAGGAATAATGGTAGATTAAGCATAAATATTGTGTATTGTCGGCACTATTTTCATGTTGAGGCTGAATGAGTCGATGTCTTAGTGACAATTGGCACTGACAACGGACGTTAGACCTTTGAAGTTGAAAGCTGTCAGAAGAGTGCCAATCTGTCACTGCGACATCGATTGATGAGCACTTTTAAAATCAGCA
>NJDD01000237.1:4056-37167 GCA_002245505.1 Calephelis nemesis
TTATTCTGGTATCTATTTAAGCATTTCTATGTAATATTATCGTTGACTAACACCCATAACACAAGCATATAATTTGCTTACTTTGGGGTTAGATTCAATTTGTGTAACTTGTCCAGGGATATTTAAAAAAAAATTTAAGATATTTTAATTTTTTAAAAAAATAAGACTTGATTCCGCGGAAGCCGTGTAACTGTTGTAGAGAGAAGTCATCCAAGTGACATGGAATGTGACAAGACTTACAGACACTCCCATCTACCACCAAGATCAGACCACGAGTAAAATCAGAGCTCGGAACATAATCCAAATTATCATCTCCTTCGCATGTGCCAGGAAATGTCACAATGTCAAAAGGGTTCCCGTAAAAAAGTAAAATGTAAAGGAAATTCATATTTATTAAAAAGTATAACACTAATGGGTTCCTAGATAACCTGTCAGCTACACATTTAAGTTAAATTTACCGCTAACCGAGTAAGCGGGAAATAATACGAGCAAAGTTTTATACAAACGACTGCCTTAGAGTTGCTTTGGCAATCTCCTTTAAAGAAATCTCTTGCAGGAGATTGAAGCAGGCCACGCGCACACTGCATTTGTGTGTTGTAAAAAATGAAAAATATTTACTAAAATATTAAAAAAATGTAGGGTTTACAGACTATTTAATATTATACTTAACTAACTACTAGACATTACATATATAGTAAGCTAGCTGACCCGGCAGACGTTGTTCTGCTATTTTTTTACCCTCATCACTTAGGGGTATGAAAAATAGATGTTGACTGATTCTCAGACCTACTCAATATGCTCACGAAATTTCATGAGAATCGATCAAACCGTTTCGGAGGAGTATGGGAACGAACATTGTGACACGAGAATTTTATATATCAGACAGGATATTATATGAACTAATCAACCTTTCGGTTTAAAATCGGAAGTGTATAAAGTATGAGCTACACAATTAACTTTTTTTGTTGTCTTTTTTTTCAATTAGGCCTGAAACGAATGTCAAATAGAAGGTTCCGAGGGGGAGTTAAAATAATGTAAAATAGAATGGATGTTAAAGATAAAAATATGTATTAGTAACACCGTGTTTCACATACATTTTTCATAAGATTGGACAATAGGAAAGCCGCAGCTGTAAATTTTCATGAAGAAACTGTAGTGCGAATGTGGAACGCCTGAACCGAGTTATGGTGCAGGTGACACCTACGGAATTCAATTTGTTACTCCATTTACATATCGCCATAGTGAAACATGCCCGGAGATATTTAAAACTTAGTTGCAAATACGATTACAATCCTCAAATGGTTTCAGCGACTTTTCAAGAAAAGTGGGATTGATTTAATGTTAATGTCAAACACTTACACGTATTTATTGTACATAAATTTAATATAATAATGGTGGTAATTTTTTTGCGCACTCACTAAACTAATTTTTAGTTATCGCTGTCTTCTTTTAACGAAAGTGATAGAAAGAGACGAAACAATTTTAGTGCTGTCAAATTAGACCATACACGATATTTCTACAGACGTTTCATCTATCACTTTGAAAATTTTTTTGAAAAACGTCACAATTTCATAAGTTCGGACTAATATGACATGTCTAAAACGTTCCATATCTTTTGTTTTAGTTTTATTTGTAAAAAACAGCAAGCGTCTAAAATAAGTTTAGTTTGTGTACAGCAGCATTACCACCATTAGCTTACTAAACTCGGTTATTACAAAATATTCAGGGCTGCCTTCTGCCTAGCTCGTAAGAGGCGAGAATAGTCTAATTTTGTCGTTACCACCAAGACTATTGGTGGTAGAGTGTCGTGCTGCTACTTCCCACGATAGGTATACAATATTATTCTTACCGCCCACGCCGTAATGATAGCTTTATGTTTCAATCCGAAGGTGTAGGCTAGCCGGTGAAGATTGAACCTAATATTTCGGCCTCATTACAGCGATGCACCTATAATATTTACGTTGCGTATAGTCCACGCCTATTATCAGGACAGCCATGAGCTTGTTCGCTGACTTTTTTATAAAAAAAAAAACATAATTTAAATAAATACAATTCAATTAAATATTTAAAAATCGCCTCTGTGGTCTAGCGGTTCAGTTGTTGGACTTGACTGCATGAGGTCCCGGGTTCGACTCCCGGGTCGGGCAACAATAAGAAAATGAGGTTTTTCCAATTTTCTAGTAAAAAAATTGTTGCTCGGGATTGGAAATGTGCCCGGTTGGCGATAGGCTTGTCACCTATCACATCGTGGGACTAAGTGTCGTCGGCTAGTCGTGGGTACCCTGGTTGTGTCTCTGTCAACCTTTTCGGGGATATGGGCGTGAAGAAACTTTTTTTTTATTCAAAAATTATTGCTCTGTGGTCTGACGGTCCGGTATTGGACTTGATTTCTACAGGGTCCTCCGGGTAAGGCTACAAAAGCGAAAACGTGTTTTTCCAATTTTCTAATAAAAACAACATTACCAAGGAATAGAAATCTGCCAGGTTGGCGATAGGTTTACCTCCTATCAGATTGTGGGACTTGGTGTACTGTCTAACTTGGGAATACGGGCATAAATCAAGTTTTTTAACAGTTTTTAAATAAACCTTGGAATTTACAAAGTTCATTTTTTTAATTTTTCAGCTAACCTGTTTCCTATTTTAACATCATCTGCAGGGTGATTCCAACAGCAACTAAATGTTCTTCAGTTGGAAATGTTCTACTTAAATAGCAAAACTGTTTGGCTGAAAAATTGTAATAATTTGAAAAGTACAAGTTTCATAAATTGTATTTACAATGGAATGCTATCAAGTGTCGACGATGGAAAGTACATATAGAATGTTTATAAATCGATATAATTTACACATTTAAGGTTGTATCAAAAGTTTGTCAACTCTAGGTTAAACATAACCTATCGTTGACATAGGAAACCATATGAGGACTTTAAGTACATTCTACTTGTACTTCTGCCTACGAGGGATACAGACGTAAAGAAACTTATTTAGTTTTAGTAAATTGACTAGATATCTGCGTAGTGTACCAAAACATAATACGCATACTATTTACATTTATAATTCTACGTAATACAGAAAGTAAAACTTACAACTATTTCTCATCGTGTTGTCCCGGCTGGCCATCTGCAGGCTTGCCTAGCAGCTTGTAAGATGAGCAAACAGTAAATGGGCCACTGCCAACATGACCACTGGTGGCATTCGCTGTTCAGCACCTTGTCCGGGTGGGGATCGACCGCCTTACCTATTCCTTTTTTCATGATAATGGAAGGCAAACAAGCAGACGGATTTCCTGATGGTAAGAAATTCACGCCGCCTAGAGACACCAATGTTGGAAATGGTGCGTTGCCAACCTGAGGCCGGGATGTTAGGCCTCGATCAAAAATAAGTTTACCGGCTACCTTACCCTCCGAACCGGAACACGTCTACCGGTAAGCATTGGAGGTTATGGTGGCAGGTATAGGTAAGGCGGTGGTACCAATCCGGGCGAGTCGCTGCAAAACCCCACCACCTGGTAGGATGTCACGGTGTTAGTAACGGTGAGCCTATGCTTGCCTTTTACTTTTGGTAACCAATTTATGAAATCAAAATGTTTTTGAAAGCAGAATGACTAGCTAATATATTGCAACGTGTCTCAACACAAAAGAAATCCTACTTTAAGACGTGAATGCGCTTATGATAAATATAGACTAAAGTAGGAGTAAAGTTGATGTTATAGTCTGTATGCAGTGTACTAAATACTGTAATACCAGGTTGAACCTTGAAGTACTATAATATATAATAAACGTAGACTAAAATTAATCAGATCGTTAAACTGAGTTACATAGGCCGTTATACTATCGTGAACTATATTTACGAGTTAGCCCCTTTTGATTATAATAATTTGTTCCTAAATTACTCGTAAAACTATAATTTTAGCTTCATTGCTCTTCGTGCTGTTAGGAATTAAGAGGATTTTTGGGATGACGCAAATTCTAATACCTTACTTAACACTTTCTGCTACTTTCTAGCCAACCGGTTTACAGCATCATCAGGGCTTTGAAACTAAAGATAAAAAGGACTTTTTTGATTTAACGTTCAATACATATTTGGTTAGATGTTGCTGACGGAACGTAATGTAAACAGTGAAACCGGTTGGCTAGAAAGTAGCACAAAGTGTTAAATAAAGTATACAGTGGATAAGTACAAGTGTTAACTCCAAACAACGTGTATATGCAATGGAATTCCACCAAGTGCCGACGATAGCAAGTATGGATTCTAATTCTAATACCATTTATTTTCAATGTGTTTTATTATTTTGTTGTTGTTTATAAAATGTTGGATTTAATAAAATATTGTGGCAAGCCTCTGTGATGAAGCGGTCCAGTGCACGACTTGACGACATCCCGTCTTATATCCCCAGGTCTAAAAACAAAAAGAGAATGTGTTTTTTCGGTTTTTACTTAAAAAATAACGTTTCCCGGGATAAAATTTATGCCCGGTTTCCCTAATGATAAGGAATTCACGCCGTCTAGAGACACCAAATGTAATGATGCATTACCAACCTGAAACTGGGATATTGGGCTTCATACAAAAATAAGTTATGGCATCAGAAATAGGTAAGGCGGTGGTACCAATCCGGGGAGTCACTGCGAAACTCTACCACCTAGTCAGATGTCACGGCGTTAGTGACGGTAAGTTTATACTAGCCTTTTACGAGCTGCCTGGCAGGAAGGCAAGTGGTCTATTCTGCAAAGAAGCTCGGACCTACACGGGGAAAACCTATCGATTTGTGTAACTTGGTGTCTTCGGCTTGTCGTGGGTGCCATCGGTGTGATATTTTCTTACTTACTGTTTATAAAATATATATTTATATCAATACTACTAGGGACCATGTACATATATCACTAATTCCTTATCGAACAATGTAGGTGCATGTAGAAATTTATTGAATTTTGTGACCGTTTGATAAACGGGATATTAATAGTACAGAGTATAGTCAACCATCATTGACAATTATTTGTCCCAGTAGATGGGCTTCAATACGAATCAACATACTTAAGATAATTTGGAGATTGTTGAATGCTTATTTGTAACAGTAAATAAGCAAAGGCTGAAATGTTAAATGAACATTAGCTCCATATTGCAAATATGTGGTGGACAAGCTTGACTATAGTTTGGCTATCATTGCCAAACTGCCAAATTCATAGTTACCTTTAGGAACTTGTTTAGCCAACCAAGTAGACCTTATAGTACAGTGTCGTGTACCTACATACATATATAATACTTATGTCATCAACATTAATGGTTCTCTCATACCATAAGAAACGCCGTTTAATGGTTTACTTTTGCATTTATTACACCAAAAATTTCAAGGAAATAACCTTTTGTAAGTGTAGCGTAAATCCATCAGCATTGCGAGTTAACAGCATTTCGTAGCAATATTAAAGTGAAATTGTTTTCGAATATAATTATTTAAAATAGCAAGAACACCAACGTACAAAAGCGAAAAGCACCAAAGCCGCAGGCAACATTCGGCCAGTTAATTCAAAAGTTGAAATTGGGCGTGTTCGGCCGAATTAAGTACTTACTAAACTTAGTAATCCAGTAAGCATAAAAAAATTAACGTCTTACAAGCTGACTGTAGCGCTTTTCGGCGAGGACAGACTTACTGTCATATCCCGTACATAAACAATAAGCAAAATGGCGTCGTATATTAAGCCATACTTACTGCCTTAGCACTTATTTTGTGTCCCGGCCGAAAATTTTATAAGCATAGTGAGTGACTTACTAAATTTTGTAAGTACTTACTTCGGCCGAACACGCCCATTGCTAACGACTCGTAATAAATCACTTTGCAAGCTATCTCAATGATGGATTATCGTCGTTGGGATCGACAATTGCACTGACAATTCCCACTCGCGAGTGTACACTTTGTTTCGCGTGTGCTGCGGCGATCTGAAGGGTTACTCTTGAAACTCGATTTCAAGCGAATTGAATTGGAATCGTATGTCTTTTTAAGTATTTTGAATACAGTACTAGCGGTTGGTCGTTGGTCGAGTGGCTAGCGTACACGTTACATACACTACATACGTTACATTTCCGGGTCTGGGTGTTTATTAAATTTATTCTGGTATCTATTTAAGTATTTCTATGTATTAGTATCGTTGACTAACACCCATAACACAAGCATATAATTTGCTTACTTTGGGGTTAGATTCAATTTGTGTGATTTGTCCAGGGATATTTATTTATTATTACCATTCAGTTACAAATAAATTCAACTAATCCGGTAAAATATTTTATTGTTTACTATTTAATAAACGTTAATATTTAGCTATTATTGTGTTTAATAGTGCTTAAAATGACATACTCGATTCCAATTTCCAATATTACATGAATCGAGCTTCGAGAGTAACCCTACTGATCGCTACGGAGAGCTTTTGATATTTTGGGGGTGTTTTACATAGCGCTATTCCATGTAACTAATTCATATGCAATAATTAATAAGTGATGGAATTACGGGCAGCAGCTTGTCCGTATTGGTACCGTCTTCTTTTTGTGTCGTCAGTGCTCGCTATTATCTTCACATATTTGGCTAAGACTCAGTCATAACACAGGGACGCAACATTAACATCCAAGACGTCTATAGGCGATGAACAATTCTTCTGTGTGAAGAGTCTGCTTGTTAACTATTACCCAAGAACAATAAAATAATTATCGTAATTAGAGAGTCTTAAAGTTGAAGTCCAACAGACCTAGGACGCGATCATTAAGGGGACCGTTTACATTGTAATATAATTATAATATAATAATTATAATTATAATAAAATTATAATAATTAATCATCATCGAGTTCTCGGTCATTTCTTAACCGATTTTCGAAATTACTTTTTGCATATGAAAGAGCGAACTTCAGAGAGGGTCCCATTGCCACTAAATCTGGATCTGATGATGGATTCCCAGAACTATCGAGGAAAGTACTTAGTTTTTGTGTATTTATATGGCATACTTATTAAAATCGAAGTCAGTTTTTTGCAGTTTTAAATTGCTTAAAATGCACACAGAAGTTACTTCTCCTTGGTCCAAGAGTTCAAGACTTGGATCCTCTTCCCTTTTATACCACATATAATTTCCAAATCCAGTTAAATGAATGCAATTGAACGCAGTAAAATCGTAAAAACCGACTCCAACTATTTCGATAGTTACTTTTTCGGTATTTGACATTTTTTTCGAAGCATAGCTAATGATACCGAAATAGTCCAACATAAATTTTGTTAAACTCCAACTAGGACCACCTTGTTATTATAAGTTTGTCAAAATAAATTTGCTCTATTAAGTTTATCTCAATAACCACTAATCGGATCATGAAAAAATTTAAATTAAATCGTGCCATATCTTTCTAAAAAAGTACAATCAAAATTGGTTTGCTATTAGCCCAGTAATTGGGTAATAAACACACAAAAGAAAAACAAGCAGTCAAATTGGGAACCTCCTTCTTTTTTGGAATCGGCTAAAAGTAACGTAGTGTTAATTAATACTATGAGTGTATGCATTCCGGCAAGCTGCCAATTTACAAACAATTAGTTTATTCCAATTTCAAAACTGACATTTTAGAGAATTTAAACTTTTGTGCATATGAAACAAAATTAGTTTCATTAATAAATTTAAAAAATCTATTTATTATATTCCTTATGACACACAACTGTATTTGTATTGTACTATCAGTATGTTTGTATTTATAAAAATTAGTAAACTTTTTAGCCCAGCAATTTCTTTAAGCATACGAGATTTTGTTACTTGAAAAATTCGGATAGATACTGAAGTTTACTCCACATATGTAGGTAGATTTCTCAAACATATATACATACATACAACACTGGCCTGCAATTCTATAATAGAAAGACTTTCGCTAAATCATGTTCCATATTTAAAAATATTATGAAAGATTCGATATTTAAATATAATAAATTAGGTACAAACACGAAGATATCTGCAAACAAACATCAGCACTGGAAATGTAATAACCGTTATCGAGATCCGCGGGGGAGTCCGGGGGGAGGCGGTAAATCAACAATAATCTCCTTTTAATTTCCTCTACACTTTTCACAGGAAAGAGTTTTTAATATATTATTTACCAATACACAGGTATTACATTCGAATGTGCAAGTAAATTTCATTCTGTTAATAATTGATGTAAAAAACATAAGATTCAACCCCTCGATAACAGCCGCAATAAGAAAACTAACAAGGACAAAGCCTTATATACTAGTGTAGTGAAACTAGTATCAAAGGCTTTATATATATTACTAATCTCTGCTAGTACTAAAACGAGGTGAAAGTGCTTAAAGTTCACGATACAGATGAGACTTATGTTTATAGACACATGTAAAAGTTGATGGATTTATACTTATGGCCGCACGAAGAGACGTTATCTTATTGTATATTGATGTTTATGAGAGCGGCCTTTAAAGAAACTTATACTCGTTATTAAGTGTTTTACTTACTACTCGTAATATTTGTAAGTATTAGTAGTAGATTAAGCGAATTGACACATACTACTCATTAGTCTTTAGGCTAGATCGTAATGTAGAATAAGAGACCTACCTGAACGTCCTACACTAACAAGAAAATGTATAAAAATATTATTTCTTGTTCATAGATAATTTATTTTAACAGAGATCCAAATAAGGACTACATAGTTTCTTAAGTTGACTGTTTCATATATCAAAAGCGAAAAAACTTATACTTTATGAATGGTATATCATTGAATTAAATATTTAATGGGTACAAAGATGTGCAATCAAGTCAAGATGCTTGCTTGACTAGTACTACTATTTAAATTATGCGATTCGGCTTTACACTTTTTACTCTTTTTACACTTGGTACCTACTTTTATTTTTAAATTGGCTGACCTAATCTAAATTTAAATTAAATGATTGATTATGTAATATTTCCGAAGCTAGACGAATATAGTCGAAGCGCATATTTTAAGTAATAATTATTTCTTGATAAGATAAACAGATGTCAACTACGTTAGTTGAGTGTCGCCAAAGATCGAAGGCTTCTTTAGATTTAAATTTACTGCCTATCTTACGTTATAAACAATGGGCTTACCATGAGTTTGTTAGTCTTGCTAGCGTCTCCGTAAATTATTTGTATAAAAATTTGGAAAGCGCCTTTATTGAAAAGATCGGAAGCGCTTTAAAAAAAGCGCTAAAGATTTCTACACTTAAATAACTAAACATAATCTAAAGAAAGAAAGAAAACATTCATTAACAGGCTAAAACTTACCACACATCATTAATAAAAAAAATAACTAAAAATCTAATCTAACTCTAAACATAAAGTATCTTCACGCCCATATCCCCGAAGGGGTAGGCAGAGGCACAACTACGGCACCCACGACTAGCCGAAGACACTAAGTCCCACGATGTGATATGTAGGTGGCAAGCCAATCGCCAACTGGGCACATATCCAACCCCGAGCAACGATTTTTTTATTAGAAAATTGGTAAAACCCAATTTTCATTTTGCTGCCCGAACCGGGATTCGAACCCGGGACCTCATGCAGTCAAGTCCAACAACTGAACCGCTAGACCACAGAGACGATAACTCTAAACGTAAGGAACTTATATAACGTACAAAAAAGTGATAGTGAGATATACAGTGTGGTAACATGAGTCCGCCAAGGAAAAGATCAGTATTTGTTTCAGCAAAACTCATAGCATTAAAAGTCAACTCATGGTTAAGGCTCTGGAACAAAGAGTTGCAAGTATTAACGTTTTGAAACCCTTCTCTTACGGATAGTAACGAATGGCTAGGTTGCAGGACTGTACTTTTTGTGAAAATATAATTTAGTATTTTTGTAACGCTTGGGGCTACTTGCATTTTACTGTATTCAATATTAAATTCTGAGGTTACGAATGGTTAGTTAGAACTACCTTTTTATTGTTTTGTAAAAAAAAAATATTTTTGTAACGCTTAGGGCCACTTTTTTGGTGTATTGGCTATTTAACTTTGACCTAAATTCTAACTACGGTAACATCAATTTATATTTGATAGTTTAACTCGATAATAAATTTAACTCGGGAACGTACAAGTGGGCCTTACTGTACTTATCTTGTAAAGCTTCGTTCAGTTTGTTGAGCTTATATAAATTAGTGACAAACATTGATTTTATAGCAGCAGGTAACGTTTTTTGTAGACCACACTAATAGACACAAAAATGTATTAATTTAATTTACTTCACTAGCAGACGTCGGAGTTGTCAAATCCCCACGATTTGTTATAAAAAATGGTGATAAAAGAACATTGTATGATAACAAAAAACATTAACGAAAACAGTATGTGACAAAAAATGTAACGGCCATACACAGATACTTCAATCAACATTTAATCTGCCATCAAGTCACAATGTTGTTTTTTTATGATATTGGATTCCCCGTGTTGGTCCGGGCTCCTTTATAGAATAGACCATCTACCTTCCTGTGCCGGGCAGCTTGTAAAAGGCGAGCATGGGCTTGCCGTCACTAACACCGTGACATCTGACTATCGTACGTTGCCAACCATAGGCCGGGATGATAGGCCTCAAGCAAAAGTAAGTTAACCTTACCCTCTGAACCGGAATATAAGCACGTCAACGATAAGCACTGACGGCAGAAATAGGTAAGGCGGTGGTACCAATCCGGGTGAGTCGCTGCGAAACTCTACCACCTAGTGCCTTAGTTTGTATAGGAAGTATAGACCAAAATCAAATAAAAAAAGTCGTCTCTGTGGTCTGTTCGGGTTTTGGAGTCCGGGTGTTGGACTTGACTGCATGAGGTCTCGGGTTCGAATGCCGGGTCGGCCAACAAAAAGAAAATTGGATTTTTCCAATTTTCTAATAAAAAAAATGTTGGTCGGGATTGGAAACGTGCCCGGGTGGCGATAGGCTTACCACCTATCACATTATGGGACTTAGTATCTTCGGCTAGTCGTGGGTGCCCTGGTTGTGCCTCTGCCTACCGCTTCGGGGATATGGGCGTGAAGATACTTTTTCAAATAAAAAAAGAATCATCAATGATTTAAATGGGTTTTTATGCTTTTAACACAAGGTTTTTAAAGAAACACTTTTTTTAGCTCCTTGTAGCTTGTCGAGAATATATAAACTTTTTTTATTTGAGAAATCATTGAACAAGCACATGCCTCTCTTAATCGTAAGAGACAACCATAGCCTATAGACGCCATAGATGTTATAAGTGCATGACGGTCTTGGGGCCAGGGTGTTATATGTAATACGTATCTCTGAAGAGGAACGGGTGTACAGTCGTGTCTCCGGCCAACTAAAATCCGATAAGCAATAAAACTATGATAGACAGACACCATAGAAGTTATAGGTGCACGACAGTCCTGTGGCCAAGGTGTTGTTCGTAATACGTATCTCTAAATATGAAATTGGTCTGTACAGTCGTGTCTTCGGCCAACTGGAATACAATACGCAATAAGACTATGATAGATAGACACTATAGAAGTTAGAGGTGCACGACTGTCCTGTGACCACGGTGTAGCTTGTAAAACATATCTCTAAAGTTGAAACGGGTCCCTAGTCGTGTCTTCGGCCAACTGGAATTTGATATATATTAAGACTATGATTGATAGACATTAAAGGATCCTATTATCCCGATCGATCAAGTGCTTCCCGTGAGTGAAATAATTTTAAAACTTTATCGAAACCGCGGAGAACAGCAAGTAAACTATAAACACTAGCAAGTATCTCACTTAACGCAAGTTATGAAAGTATTTAAATAACTCCAGTATCAGTCTCTTCGGTATTAACATCGAGTTCGCTACGTCGAAGTCTTCACCCGGAGATTCGAACTTTCGTCGTTAAAGAATTTGTAACTTTTTATGAATGTGCTCTATCCCCTCCTGAATTATGTCTACTTTGTAGCACTTTATCCACAGACAACATTACGATAACTTGTCCTCAGAAGCGATTAGACCGCGTTTGTATAACTGAAATTCAATATTATACTTAAGTGAAAAAAGCATCTCCACGCCCATATCCCCAAAGATGTAGGCAGTGTCACAACCAAGGCACGGCTAACCGAAGACACTAAGTCCCACAATGTGATAGCTGGCAAGCCAATGGCCAACCGGGCACATATCCAATCCCGTGCAACGTTAATTTTATTAGAAAATGGAAAATATAAATTTTCTAATCTGTTTTGTTGCCCGACCCGGGTATCAAACCCGTTACTTCAAGAAGTCAAGTCCGACGCCGGCACGCTAGACCACAGAGCGACACCATGTGCATATACATAAAGATACTTAAGTGAAACTATATTTACTAATCTCTGGTTAAACAGAGTCTAATTTAGTAATTGTTTGATACACAATAAAGAGAAATAAAAAAAGTCATTTATTTATTACAAATTCATTTTATACACACCAACAAAGATTACGTAGGTCGTAGGCCAACGGGTGGCTTTGCGGGGCTATTCAGTATCATTTGTGATGTGTGATTGTGATGATTACTCAGTAAAGTGTTCATCAAATAACTGTCAAATGAAGTGTTTGGATATAGTAAATACAAAACACGTCATTTGACAGCTTTTTGATGTACACTTTACCCAGTGATTATTACTAAAAAGATACTGCATAGCCCCGCTGTTTATCGCCTCTGTGGTCTAGCGGTTCAGTTGTTGGACTTGACTGCATGAGGTCCCGGGTTCGAATCCCGGGTCGGGCATCAAAAAGGAAATTGGGTTTTTCCAATTTTCTTATAAAAAAAGGTTGCTCGGGATTGGAAATGTGCCCGGTTGGCGATAGGCTTGCCACCTATCACATTGTGGGACTTAGTGTCTTCGGCTAGTCGTGGGTGCCCTAGTTGTGCCTCTGCCGACCTCTTCGGGGATATGGGCGTGAAGATACTTTTTTTACACTATTTTATCTTCATACAAACGGGCGAAAACTCGTTTAGACCAGGACGTAGTGGCGCATTCGTTTGCAAAATTGATATAATTCACATTTTTTTTTAAAAAAAGTCCGGGAGGTATCCCTGATTATAAAAGTGTAAGATGACACTTGATGTCTTTTGATGTTATTGTTTAAACAACGAAAAATTAAATAAGCAAGAAAAAATGCATTTTTTGCAATCATTTTTTTTTATATTCTTTACAATATTTTGAATGAAAAAGTCTTTACACCCATTATCGTATCTCCAACCCATCAATTGTTATGAATTTTTTAAAATTGAAAATCACCAAAAATTCTGATTTTCTCGAATTAAATAATATACCATAAAAATTAAAATGCTATAATTTTTCATTTTTTATCAAATATTTAAACTATACTAAACGAAGTAACCTAAGTAAATGTGAAAAATTTTATTTTGTTACATGTTTTATTTACGTTATAACAGTACGCTTCCTATGCGTAAACACGTGAACTAAACGCTTCCTCAGTAAACCAACAATGTTTATCGTAACAGGTAGAAATTTCTCATAGATCACAACAGCTATGTCTATTTTTTTTATCTTACTGAAAAGTAGGGCTCAGAAAAGTTTACTTCTCAAGAGTTATCTGACAATGATTTTTTAATAAATAAAAATAAATATGTTAAATAAAGAAATATTTTCCAAAAAAGTTGCATAAAACATCTTAAAAATTAATAAAAATCTCATTACACAAAATTATTAATTGGAAAATTCAATAATATTAAAAACAGTGATAAGATTTTTTTAAAAGTATTATTGCTAAAAACAGCAAAAAATGTTTCAAGCGTGTTATCGGTCTTTCTCTCACTCATCTTATACATAGAGTTGGGAGTGAGATAAAAAAACCTTCTCTCTCAAAACGGCATGAAGCGTATTGTTATAACGTAAATAAAACATTTAACAAAATAAAATTTTTCAAATCTACTTAGGTTACTTTGTTTAGTATGGTTTAAATATTTGATAAAAATGAAAAATGATAGCATTTTAATTTTTATGGTATATTATTTAATTCGAGAAAATCAGAATTCTTGGTGGTTTTCAATTTTAAAAAATTCATAACGATTAATGGGTTGGAGATACGATAATGGGTGTAAGGACTTTTTTCATTCAAAATATTGTAAAGAACATAAAAAGCAATTGATTGCAAAAAATACATTTTTCTTGCTTATTTAATTTTTCGTTGTTTAAACAATAACATCAAAAGATATCAAGTGTCATCTTACACTTTTGTAATCAGGGATACCTCCCGGACTTTTAAAAAAAATTGCGAATTATAACAATTTTGCAAACGAATGCGCCACCATGCCCTGCACTAGTTTTTATCTCCGCGTTTCGGTTGCGATGCAGTGACAAACGGTCTATGTACCAAATACCATTTTTTTTATTATTATGTAGGAACGTAAGTAAGGGTACGGGTTGTGAATGTAATTTTGGTTTGATAAGTCCAAGTAATTATTAACATGGCAAGGAACAAACCAAATTGGGATGTTTTTGAGCTTCACATGAACTGGTAAGCTTAATTTTTTATAAAATTTTATATTCAAAAACTCCACACACATTTTGTAACCAGCTAGCCTAGCTAACTATAATACTTAGATGTGCGGTGCAGCTCGAATTTATTTTGTGATCAATAATACTGTACTTTTTGAAACAAATAAAATTTGTTTATGAATAGTAAGTGCTCAACAAACATGCTGTAGGTAGGTAGGTATTTCATTCAAAAACAAGGCCGTTATACAGCATCATCATGGGTAGATACAAAAAACTTTAATATGTTATACAACGGAGTTGCTAGCTATAAATTCTTTCACTACTAAACGGTGAATCTATAGCTAAACAGTACAAGTGTTTCTTTATTCGAAAATATGAAAAGCATTGTTAAAATACTGTATATTACATTGCCGTACCAATTTTTTTTTATGACATTGGAAGGCAAACAATCAGACGGATTTCCTGATGGTAAGAAATTCACGCCGCCTAGAGACAACAAAGATGGTAATGGTGCGTTGCCAACCAGAGGCTGGGATGTTAGGCCTCGAGCAAACGTAAGTTTACCGGCTACCTTACCCTCCCAACCGGAACACGTCATGACGTTATGGCGGCAGGAATAGGTAAGGCGGTGGTACCAATCCGGGTGAGTCGCTGCGAAACTCCACCACCTAGTCAGATATCACGGTGTTAGTGACGGCAAGCCTATGCTCGCCTTTTACGAGCTGCCTGGCACAGGAAGGCAGATGGTCTATTCTACAAAGGAGCCCAGACCAACACGGGGAAAATTTCTGTGATAACCCCATTTCAGCCCTATCGTTCTTACCAAGAACCTTTCAGTACCTAAAACATCGGAGCCCTTGCTCGTCGTGAACCCTAAAATTAAGAATTTACGTACGTAAGTACATAAAAATGATTCCCCATTCCACGTGGGCGGTGCATCACGCCTGAACCTATGGACAAAGTTTGGTATTTTTTTTGTTGCCTTGGTTATTGGCAAGAGAAGGATCGTATGAAGAGAAAAATCGTAAAAATTGCTGGGAAAATAGGAAAAACAATACTTAGATATTGTTATACATATTGTTATTAATGTCAAACGGCACAAAGTTCGCTGGATCGGCTAGTAATAAAAAATGTCGGTTTGAATTAAACTTCGTACTATCAACGCCTTTTTAAAAGGGAATTTGTTCTATGTACTTTGCTTTTTTTTGAATGACTAATTTGTTGCTAACCGCGAGGTTTTTACAACTTCCCCGGACTTTATATGATAAAGTAAATTTACAATAACTGATCTTTGACCCTACCTGTTATCCTACTAATGTGAAAGTTTTTGATGATGTATATATGTAGATATTTCTTGCTCTTTAACGCAAAAATTTCTGAACGGATTTAGATGACACTTTGCAGTCATATAGTTTGGTCAAAATAAGACCTTTCCTACAATTTTACAGTTTTTGCATTGGAAAGCCGTGGATGGAAACAAGTATAACATAAAACTTCTATGTTTTGACATTTGTCAATAGAATTTAACCTCAGACTTAGGTGCTCTTTTAAAATTGAGTCAGATCAACGTGTAGAAGAAATAGCTAATAGAAGTGGTGTGAGCCTTGTATCAGACTGTCTAGTGTTGAATAACCCATCGGAAGGCGTAGACAATGCTTTGGGAAATTAGATTCGCGTCGCAGTCCAAGCACGTGGGCCGCCCTGACTGTCCACCGTTTACTGATGCTCACGACAACTGGGAACTTGAGACTTTATCAGAAAATAATCTATTTATTTAAGTGTAAAATATTTGATTGTTTTTTTATTCTTATGTTTGGAACAAAGTTCCGGAGATAGGGATTTTGCTGCGCGACCGAACTGAAAAAAAAGTGATAGTAAAATCGTAAGCAAAAGTCCGTAGAATAAAACCGTTAAATGAGACGTGGGCAGGCGCGACAGTCGTATACACAAGCGAGTAGTGTATAATACCTTTCTCTTTCTCCCTTTTTCTTTTCGTTCTCTCAGCCCTTCTCTCTCTATTACCACTCCACCCCGCCATTGCATAGTATATACTCATGAAATATGTCGATTCTACATCAGCCGAAGGAACTTCGTTCCTACCTGGTATCTTACGATACCAAATTATATTTATTCGTCAAATATGCTCCTAATGTATTGTGTAGCCCTATTCCCATCACTTTGATATATTTTTTATGGTAAAAGACAGCGAACAATGACAAAGAGAAATATGCACTCGTAATGGTAAGGGATACCCACAGTTTGTAAGCACCCTATGGCCGGGGTGGTAGGACCTGCTACCTAATTTTATTACATATAGGGTGTCTGTTGTTTTTCTGTATTTCATGACAACACAAATCTGGTTACTTGTTTTCTTAAATCGTAAAAAATATTTTATTACACAGGAGAAGGGAAACAAGGGTTCCCTGCTGGCAAATGACAACAGGGAGAGGAGTAAACCTGGTGGTGAATGACAACGAACATCAGCACCTCCAGGAGTATAAAAGGTCAAAGTCCAGTGAAGTAGCAAACAATCTTGAGTTCACCCTATTGAGGTAGTCATTTAAAAAATACTACAGATGCTTTGTCAACTATTTGTGATTTGCGAATTAGTACGCTCTTTTCCCTGAGTGGCATTTTAAGCTATAATTAAAATTTAAAAAAACAAGTAATTACTTGAGTTCACAGTAAAAGTGTTTAAGAAAACGTTGCTCTTTCCCTATTTGCGCTGCGGAGGCGAGCTGCAAACTTAAACAAGCCCTCGGCCCGACACCGTCCACCTGCTAACTGTCCGGCGCCAAATCACACGGGCCATCCGTGTTCAATAATACATCTCCCATTTATCCTGAAAATGTTCCAATTGTATATCCTTAGTGATTTCACATTCTGTCCCAGGAGCCACTTCATTGAATTTTATTTCGAAACGTTTATTTGAAGAGGTAGCTTTTTCTTTAAAATTGTCTATCTAAACTCCAAATAAAAGAAACAAAATTATCTAGCTTTATAATTATCTTCTAAATTTTAACTCGGCTGTCACCGCTACCAGTTCTTACCATATAGTAATTGTGGACAGATAGGACCTAGTTGTTATATTTAGTATTTTATGAAAAGTATATCCAACACTGATTAGTTAAGTTTAGGGCAGCTTGCATAGCAGCCCTTATACGTATTTAAATATTTGGTATTTGCAATTAGGCTACTAGTCATGTATTTAATTTTGACTAAAAATTAAATAGGATTGAACCACTGTTTAGCACTGTTTTAGAAGTTAAAAATTGTTCAGTGCCATATTATATGGAAAGCTGATCAGTTTTTAGTTTTCACTATTATTTAATTTGATATGGTTTGATTATGTAACTATTTTTTTTTAATTATCAACAGTGGATTTACGGGATTTTTTAGACGACAAAAAATTGTTTGTTTGTTTGTTTATAAATCGGTCTACTATTTGCGAGATCGATATTATTCGGTGATCTTTCAGAAATCAGATTTCTGAGACGATTTCGACTAAGACAATCTTCCACTAGAAATTCACTGTAACAAATAGAAAAATGTAATGAATGAACTTGTCTATCAAATACTCTAAAACGCTAGACGCGTTTAGTAAAATTAAAGTCTTTAGACAGTATCAATCGAAACAGTCTCATATGCATTTAGTGTGAATATGTTGACACTGTTAAACATAAATAAGTAAATATATTTAGAGGCTATTTAAATATAGCGATATACAAGTCGCCCTTACTCGCAAGGTAGAGTACTTCAAGTTTGGTATTCAAATTCATGCTATGCATACGAGAATATTCCTTTGGCCAACCGATTTTCCCAGTAACAACTACTTAAGTACATATTAACGTAGCCAAAGTTATTCGAGAACTCGATAGCAATTATAAGTATAAAAGAGCTTCTGAATTACAATTAGTATTAAAATTAGTCAAAGAAATTACATTCGAAAAAGAAATTATTGGCTTCATCGATTTCGCCCAAGAGACTGTAGCTCTCTCAAATATTTGTACAATTCTGATTCAACGCGACCTTTTCCTCAGTCCTAGTAAATTCATAAAGAATGAAATATTTGCAAGTAAAATTGGCCGCTGGAGTAGGGAAAAAATAAAGAATCTTATGTATAAGGCCATAATCAGACTGAATTACAGTTATTGTGACAAAAATGGTGTTGGTCCGGGCTCCTTTGCAGAATAGACCGTCTGCCTTTCTTGCCAGGCAGCTCGTAAAAGGCGAGCATAGGCTTATCATCACTAACACCGTGACATCTGACTGGTGGTAGAGTTTCGCAGCGACTCGCCCGGATTATTCCCGGATATTCCTGCCGCCATAACGTCATGACGTGTTCCGGTTCGGAGGGTAAGGTAGCCGGTAAACTTACTTTTGCTCGAGGCCTTACATCCTGACCTCAGGTTGACAACGCACCATTACTATCTTTGGTGTCTCTAGGCGGCGTGAATTTCTTACCATCAGGAAATCCGTCTGCTTGTTTGCCTTCCTATAATATATAAAAAAAAATATGTATAAATATATAAAAAAAAAGTTCATACGCAGGATAGACGAAAGTGTAAAAGATTCTAAGATTGTTTTAGATGTTCTACAAACATAATTTACTTGGTATATGGTTTTTGTACATAACTAAATCCGCTTAAAATGTTTTTATATGTGTGGTTGTTAGATGTATAGATATATCACTTATAGCATGTAATAATACGCATAACGCAATAACATTTTTTTACAATGCAAAGCGTATTGTGAAAATGTTATTATTTAAATCAATGTTATTAAATTAATATTTTTTAAATATTCATTTTTATTCCTGTTACGTATTTTTCTTCTCGTGTAAACTTAAAAAACGAATACACAATAATATTGCTGTACAAATTACACGAAACGACCTAAGCTAAAAATAACCTAATTATAATTGTATCAGCTAATTATGCCAATGCTTAAAAATTTGCTTAAAAAATTGTAACGTTACCATTTACTTAATCCTTTTCCCATTACCTGTGTTCGTTCTATCGTTCTTAATAGCCGTTAGTTTTACAGTCACTCCTTTTACACACATGTCTTTTTTCATACAATCTATACCTGCCTTCTTTGACCTTACCCTAAAGTCCGTAGACATTCCAGCATAAAATAATTTTTTGAACATGCTTTTTCTCTCCTCGCATCTCATGCCCATAACACTCTACTATAAAAATATTAAGGAGAAAGATAAAAATGCTAAGTTTCGGGTCACGGTGCTAGACTGCCTTTGCATAAGTATTTCCCTACATTACTTTAAGGAAGCGAAAGATGAGTATGTCAGAAAAAAGTATGAATGTAGGATAAATGTAGTCGAAACAAGTTCGCTGCAGAAAATTTGTGGTAATATGACGTAGGATTGAAAGAAAGGGATGTCTGACCATTTAGAAAGAATGGAAGATCGAATATTGACAAAACAGATGTATAATAAGGACTCTTGAAGGCATCCAGGGAAATTGTCGATGACTTGGCAAGAGGTGTAGAGTTTCCGAAATTGGCGTGTTTATATAAAAAAAGTAATAAATGTTAATGTGTCCAAGGATACTTGATACTATGCCTACTTCAAGAAGCGTAAAGACTTGTGCGTATAACATATAATATATTACTACAAAAACAGATTATGGCGCTTTTCTTTAATATGTTAAACAATCGAGTTATTTTTATTACTTTTTCCTTTTTGGTAAAATTTAGGAACGACAAAAAAACGTAAATCCAAACGGGGCCTTAACGAGTTTCCTCGTTGTTGTACACAACACCCACGAACGAGGGCCATTTATACATACGATAATTTGAAGAGTAGGTAGATAAAAAATCTATTTTAATGTTCTGACGTTTAAGCTGCAAACTACAGAATCTAATTTGATCTTGGTATTGGAATAAATTAATAATTTCCTAATGGTGAGACATATGCATCGACTTTAAACACCAAGGCTGGTAAATGCTCTTTGACTAACCTTCTACTACTCTAAGGGTACCTTCCGAACCAGAATTCACTAATGGCGTGCACTGATGTTACGACGACATGATTAGGCAAGGCGGTATGTATTCTATACCAATGTAGAACTCCACCGTCAATGTAACAGTGTCCTTTTTAGTTTTCCATAGCCAAAAGTCAAAAGCAGACACCTTAAAGATGTCATATCTGTATGTCTATCCGTATGTCACAGCCACTTACTTCCGAAACTAAAACTACAACTCAAATATTTTTTATCAAATTATTAATGTGGGGTATATATGGATAGGTCTCCCAGTGATATTGATGTTTTTACCATCGTTTTCTTCTAAACTAAATGGTTTACGCGGGAGACACTTCCATAGCGGTAAAATGTGTGCCCGTGTAACTAATCAAGAAATCTACAAGACTAAAACTTATACATGATTTACATAACTAGGTAAACTTTTACCGAAATTTGTTTTGAACGAGATCTAGTTAAACATTTTAATGGTACTGTAACACCAACACACTTAACTGTTTAAAGATGGCGCTGTGTAGTTTGGGGTCGCGCAACTTGCAGAAGTGACATAAACT
The DNA here is from genome assembly GCA_002245505.1 of Calephelis nemesis. Lineage (NCBI taxonomy): Eukaryota > Metazoa > Arthropoda > Insecta > Lepidoptera > Riodinidae > Calephelis > Calephelis nemesis. The sequence continues at coordinate 25,050 of NJDD01000237.1, forward strand.
GCAGCCATTGTGTAGTGTAGTGTAGTGTGCTACGGAACCCTTCATGAGAGAGTCGTCTCGCACTTGACAGCTTTTTATTTGGTCTTTACTCTTTTCTACATGTATGATCATGTCAGTTTTGGACTTTGTAGTACTCAAGGTAAGAAGGAAAACTTATGCAAAAGGAATCAAAAAACAACGTAAGCTATGTACTAAAAATTACTTTGATTCAGCAGTAAGATATGTTTGTAGGTACTAAAAAGTCTTACTACCAGTACCTACGCTTCAAAATGACGTCCTAAAAAACTCCGAACTGCAAAATACTTTAACAACTCGGCTACCCATTCCATTATAAAAGCCTAAAAGGGTTACAAAATCATATTCATAACCTTCTTATTGTGTCCTAAAAGCGCTACCTCGTTTTTATGACCTCATCTCTTGTTCAAATCCGCAGATTTGGTTTACTTCGTTAGTGATATAAAGGAAACATTACCGACCGCCCTAAAAGGGATCTTTTATAGACCGGGCTGGCGCATTCGATAAACTCACCTTGTTGAGCATCAAGAAAGAACAGTTGGTGTTGGAAAAAAACGCTATGAAAGAACATGAAACTGTGACTGCTTTGGCACTATGATAAACATCTGTGCTATTTAGGTAACTAATACACTACTATTAGTAGAAGTTTAAAAGAGACCACAGATGTTATAGGTGCGTGGCTGTCCTGTGGCCGGAGTGTTAGGCCACTTTTGCAAGTCCACCGGCTACCTAACCCTCCGGACCGAAACATGACAAGGTCATTATGGCGACAGAAACAGACAGCAAGGCGGCTAACACCAGTGGTCTTGTTTCGCCTTAGCTTGCCTTACGAGCTGCCATGCAGGATGGCAGATGGTATTTTCTACACAGATGACTCGGAGCAACACGGGGAAAAAAGAGAGTTTATTTTTTTTTCATTTTCCCTGGGTAGTCATTGCTGCATGCGGTCCCTAGTGTCGGCTTGTTGATGAACTTTGGAACACGTCGTACATAAATGTAACTAACACAGCTGTATAGATCAGTCTAAAAACTAATTTTGAGTCCCGGGAACTTATGTTTATAATTTAAACAATTTTTTTTATTGAATTACAGATCTTTCTTAGTCTGTCACGTTCTGTCTTAGTCGATCACCTTTTTAAAGTTAGCTTATAATCGTATCTGATGGTGAGTGTCTTAGGATAGTGCTCGAAGAAACAGATTTACTTAAGTTGCACGCCCTGTCTATTAGGAATATGAAACGAAGGAATCGTTTATGCCTTTGTCTTTAACATTAGAGATTCTTTTAAACATAATCTGCTTATGCATTTAAAATTGCGGTAGTTTACGAGCATCTAGACGCTACAAATCAGAATTTCTTATTTGTAGAGCCTTCTGGGCGTATACATAATTTATGATCTATCTAGCTTTAGAATTCCCTAAGGAGCTGCATATTTTAAAGTAGAAAATACCCTATGCACGAATCTTAGACAGACTTTATGGTCGACAATATTTATATTTTACGCTACTTTAAAATACAAGTAGGTATCTTCTTTATGAGGCTTATATAGAACAACGAGTCAAAATGAGTTTTATGTTGATAATGTTAACTTCTTCAAGGGCTCATTTTCATCACACCCACCTCACTTTAATCATCCACTATCACCATTTTTTAAGTTTAGACTCTAGAGACTACATGTACTTTTTATTACCAAGAATTATTCCATATTAATTTTATAAGAATCAGAATATGCCTACATTAATACAAAAATTCAAATATCACAGTGAACACAAACCTTGAACTAATTTTTTTTTGTAAATCTTTATCAGATATTTTATATCCTAATCGTATCTTAATAACATTATAAATGCAAATTTGTGAGAATGGTTAAATGTTTCAAGCAATTCTTTCACGCAAAAACTACTGAAAGGATTCAGATGAAATTTACAGAAATTTGTGTAGTTTATACATCAAAATAACACTACACACTAACAATAGCTTCCACTCGGATTACATTATTTTCTACCAAGAGATCAGACCGACTAAGTCATCTCCGCACAATGCATCCCGTCCCCAAAATTGCTGCCTTCTGAATCCGACCCCTAATCCAGGGACGCAGCGAGAATCTCTAAAGGTGTCGAAGACTCTTCGCTGTAAGACCGTTTACTGATAGGTAGGATAGATATTGGTAAAATTGTTGTTGAATTAACATCCCGCACGGCAATAACCTCTTGAGCCAAGTTAGCCAAAGTACATTTTGTCAATTTTTCCTTTTCATTTTGAACTTCTAGCTCTAAGACCAGTGTGTGGGTCATGAGACTCTATTTTTTGTGCCAGTATTTTCAATATTTTTTGTGTTGAATTTTTAAATTAAAAAAACATCAAATAATAATAATAAATCAGTTAAATAATATTAGAAGTATAACAACTGAAATATATTGCCTATTTGACTGAAGTTTTTTTTTAATCTTTATTTAGAGATTTTTTTCACATGAACATGAAAATGGCAATCTTATAAACGCTAACTCTAATAACTTAAACCTAACATATAATTGATTGAAGTTATGTTTCAAGTTTTCTATTAATATGTTTCTTACATAACGAACATTAAAAAATACGTTTTTAATTACGCATGTGGTAAAATATTTAAAAGGTTCCCACCAACTATTAACTGCTACTAAATTAGCTACAGAGAAGTATTAATTTTAAATACAATATTACAATGCTTTTGCTTCTTTTAAGATAGAGAAGGCTATAAACATGCGATATTTATAGTCCCGAACCAGGTAAGTAACCTTTATCGTTAATCAATGTTGTAAACCTGAATTGGCACAATTTCTTTGTCTTTTAAATTTGAAGAGGCCTTTTTCGTGAAGGTATCTTCATAAGGCAAACTGTTTTAAAAATTGGTTAGAATAAATAGTTTATTAGTGGTTTTATTAGTACTTTTAACTGTTTTATTAGTATTTATTTTTCTCGAATATTAAGAGGAATTAGGATCACACAAAGAAAAACCGTCCTTTCACAATTGCAGTTTAATAGCAAAGGGAATCTCAACTACCCTACGTGTTTTAGTAATGTTTATGGCAGTATACTTAAGTAAGTATCTTCACGCCCATATCCCCGAAGAGGTAGGCAGAGGCACAACCAGGGCACCCACGACTAGCCGAAGATACTAAGTCTCATAATGGTTAGATGGCAAGCCTATCGCCAACCTGTCACGTTTCCAATCCCGACCAACATTTTCTTTAAATTAGAAAATTGGAAAAATCCAATTTTTTTTTGTTGGCCGACCCGGGATTCGAACCCGAGACCTCATGCAGTCAAGTCCAACACGCGGACCGCTCGACCACAGAGGCAGCATACTTAAACTCATAAATAGCAGTTTTCAAAACAAAAAAAAATATAAACAGATCGAGAGAAAGATGTAAAGTGAAGATAAGTTAACATAAACGGTCCCCAAGGTCCAACAGGCCTGGCGCAAGCCATTAGGGACAGTCAATCGCGCTAGCAAAATTTTTATTCGAAATCTCATTAAATCAAATATTTTATCTGGTTTACACAGTCGGGACGGAAGTCCCAGCTACCGGATTATGTCGGCGAAGAGCTTCCAAGTAATTAACGATCTAACATTTTTAATTCTGGGAAATATAAAGGATTATGTACTAATGGAGTGAACATTTCTCTTTTATGAAGCTTAAAAACTTATCGCGTTTATAAAAATACCGAAAAATAATTAAGAATCAAATTTCTTTTTAAGTGAACGAGAATTTTATATTGATCCACTTTTGTGTTCACTTCAATTGAAATTTAATTAGTTAGGCTGTTACTGGATACTGGCAAACAAAATTAAGTACACGTCACCTATTATTGTCATTGGTGCTGTTACCATGACTTGGCTCTTAAGCTTGTTGGAGAAGTAAATTTACTATCTTGCATATCCTTGAGATCGGAGCACGACTATGACTAGCACTAGATTTATGATATCAGAAAAACCTAAAGCAGTCTTGACTTCAATTCAAAGCAATGAAATCTAAAGTACTAAATGATTTAATCATTTAATCATTTATTTCTTGCTTGGACACATGTTTTATGGGGTCTTAATATTAAAATAAAGTACAAATGTTCCGCCATTTACATGGCATGCAAGTATTTTTGTACAAGAATCTTTGATTCACTTATCCTATACAAAGATTTACAATATTCATTATTATTAACTATTATACAATTAATATTATTTATTATTCTTATTACAATTTATATATTAATAAATAACACTGCAACAACCAGGAAATTATATTTAAATATCAATTAATTTTACATTTTACCTATACTTAATTCATTTATTCATTATTAAATTAATTTATTATTACAAATACACACAACACAAATATGCCATTTATTAAATATAACATTATTAATTAATTAATTTAATAAATAATAAATTAAGTATTTATCTTCAAGTTATTTTATATGTAAAATATTCTGTAATAGTGTAGAAAGATTTATCAATAAGCCAATCGCGGAGTTTTCTTGTAAAAAGTTTCTCCTTTAATTCCCTAATATTTTTCGGAAGAGCATTATAGATTTTTGTCGTTATTATATAGCAGTTTCTTTGATATAAGTAACTATGACACTTCGGAAATTTAATTTTAGTAGGATCTCTCGATAAATTATATCTATTTTGTTTATTTTCATTGCATTTTCATTGATTTGCATTGCACTAAGGCGATTATCACACGGCACCGCTAGCTCGAGCGGCGAAGCGGACCTCAAGTTGCATCAGACTTTCCTACAACACCGCCTTCCATTTTTTTTTCACAGCTTCATTTATTTTTGGGTTGGCTGGAAGAAATTTCTTTAGTTAGAGATAAGCTCGCCTTTTGTGCATTTTTACCTTCTCGTGTTTTTTGTGTATTTTTTTTTTGTGTGCAATAAAGTGTTAAATAAATAAATAAACACCGCCCGACAGCGCGGTCGGACGATGCTCTCGCCGCAGTTCCGCCTGTCCACGCTGTAGTCCGTGCGACTGCGGAGAGGCGGTGCATAACACACGGGGCACTGTATAACCGCACGTATCGTCGGTGTCATAGATACCATGAATATTTCATTTAGAGTTCTGCTTCGTAGAAATAAATGAACACAATATCTTTTTTATGTTTTTCTTTCTACTCCATAAAAGCCGGACTGTTGCTACTACTTCTGTGTCCATTTTAGAAAAGAAAAAATATTTATATGCGGAATATGAGTGTTGCAAAGATGTTACAAAATTATTTAGGCGTTCCAACATATTCTACCAACTTGTGGTGTACCAGTGCCAGTGACTTTGATCAAACTGGTCACAACCGGTTTGAAACCATCCGCGCGGACAGGCGCGTAAACTGCCCGCGCGGAGAACCGCTACGAAATTCGCTTCTCCGCTTCCGTCCGACGCTGCGGTGAGCGGTGCCATGTGATAATCGCCTAAAGGATGACGAGGTTAGGACTCTTTGTGGTAATTATTTTGTTCTAACTAAAAATGTAAAAAGTTTTAGTTTCCACAAGCTACGAAACTTTTAAGGGTTGGCTGGAAGGAATTGCTTTTATTAGAGATAAGCTCGCTCGCTACTTTGTTTCATTTACTTTTAAACATATTTTGCAATATCTGTTGCGTAAAATAATGAGTTAATAACATTAATAGTCCCGGTTGTCCTGGTAGTAAACTGTCTCATAGCGAAGAGTCTCGACCAACACGTAAAGAGGCTCGCACTGCAAACCTGGATGAAACGCCTGATTCAGAAGGCAGACACTTTAAGACCGGCATGCATTGGTTGGAGATTCTTTAGTCTGACGCCCTAACCACTGATTGTCTTATTACTAAATACAGCGTAAAGTACGCCAAGGTCCAACCCGGTATTATAGCTTTTATTACAATGTGATACTGACTATACTATCAACGTAATTTTATTTCTTCGTTAGTCCATGTTCATTAATAAGACGGTGACGGTTTAATTGTAACACCACCTTAAATTTAAACCTAAAGTTTATATTTTAAGTAAAAAGCTAGGAAATAAGGGTTAATGTAAAAAAAAATACTCTGAAGCAGGTTTATTTTCCACACACCTCTTTTTTTAAGTTGAAGTGATCTAACAGTAAGCAAATATCTTGTAGCACTATCAATATTTAATGTTATGTAAATACAAACAAAATTGTAATATCAGTGGAAAATATAGCTATCACGTATTCAATATAGCGTTGAAAGTGGGCTAGGGATCAAAGGGACCGTCGTCAGTACGTGGCCAATATGTCGAGTTTTCATTTTCGATTCTTATACGGGCGGAGATCGCCCTTTGAATATAGCACTAATCTTATCAAGTGCTTTATAAGCCTCTTCGTGAGAGGATTGATAAAACCCTTCAGATATTTTAGCAGCTATTCAGACTTCTTATTAAAGGAATTCACTTTTATGGTAATTGAAAATTGTACACCTAAAGAAAAATTCTTTATATAAAAATATAATTTTATCAAAAATAAAAAAGTTATTACATTGGATTTCTCTATTATCATTTTTTCATAAAGCATTTAAATTTGATTGAACTATTCGAAATCCGGCATTGGAATCTAACTCTATTTGTTGCAGATGTCCATGAGTACAGGTCATCCTTTAATTAGTGCAATCCTATTTCAAATTGAACGCATTTTTTAGAAAAAGTTTAGAAAGTGTGTCAATAGTGCAGAGTTTTGTAATAGATTAAAAAAAAAATCTCAATTCGTCTGTATGTTTTTTATGTTTGTTGCGGGATTTTGCGATTGTTGTACTCCTTAAATATTTTTAACCACAAATTAAACAAATAATATTTCTTGTGTTATGGTTGCTAGTCAGATGTAATGCACAGAAATACTTAATAGGTAGCCAGAAAATAATACAATTATGTTAATCATACAAATACCTGCCTCCGACGTCTATACTAATACGCTAGACAGGTGTTTGTCATTTATAATGATTAATGGTGATTGTTTTGTTGCGCACCCACTATTTATTTTAAATAATCGCTGTCTTCTTTCAATAATAAAAATAAAAAGGAACGAAACAAGTCTGTTATTGTCAAATTAGTTTGAACATTACATTGCTACAGACTTTTAACATATTAAATGTATTAAATGTTGATTAAAAACAAGACGGACTAATCTGATTAGTTTAAAATGTTCCATCTCTTTTAATTTTTTTATTAGAAAAAAAATGTCATAAACCTTTATTTTAACTTGTGGAAATCTTCATGGATACTCGCCGCTTTCGGGGGAAGTGGCGAATTATATCGGAATCCTACCGACGAAAATCACACTACGCCAGGTACCGGGACTGTGAAGACGCTTTCGCATACTTCCACTACCCGGGTGGCGCTGGATCTTTCGATACCCATCGCGCAGCCCCTCTCAACAGAGAGCCGCATATCGGCATATTGTCAGAAGCGTGCACCACTTTGGGGTTCCAATGGCGACAGCTACCCCCATATTTGCTGCAACCCCATCTCGACCTGGTTGGCAAGTTAGAAAGCCCACCCCCTTCTTCCGCGGGCCTAACAGCCGCCACTCCACGCCGGCCAAACAGCCTACCGCCCTTGCCTGCTCCTAGTGACTGCCCAAGCCCCGCGACAAGACTTAGGGGAAGGTAGCATAAACAAAACCTATGTTTAGTTATTGCTCAGCAGAATTACTATCAATGTGTGCTGACTTGATTTTCGACATTTTGGCGCTTGAAGCTTGTAGCCAAAAAATGATAAAAAAAAGAACGCAAAAGTTAAATAAAAAAAGATTGCCTGCTAACTATTCTAAAATAGCCCAATCTCTTATCTAAGATAGAAAATTAAAATTGGCCGTAATTTAACAATGGTTGTGTACGCAAACTGTTCGTTCAACGATGTCTAAAATACACACGTCTTATACGACTTTATAATATTCATATCTCCTCTGTGGTCTAACGGTCAGGCATCGGACTTGACTTCTTGCGGTTCTGCGTTCGATCCCCGGGTCGGACAACATAAAAAATTGGAAAATGCATATTATTTTAAATTTTCTAATAAAATTTACGTTGCCCGTGATTGGATATGTGCCCGGTTAGCGATAGGCTTGCCACCTATCACATTGTGTGACTTAGTGTCTTCGGCTAGTCGTGGGTGACCTGATTGTGCCTCTGCCTACGTCTTTGGGGATATGGGTGTGAAGATACTTACTAACTTACTTTTGATAGTTATAAAGAACCAGCTGAGGTGACAGACATTGTCCTGTCCTAACTTACGTATTAACTTTCTCGTGACATCAACTAACACAACGAAAAAAGATTTAAAAGAAATTGGTCCATCCGTTTACTTCTGAATCGATTCTGATTCATCATTTCAAACCATCATATCTAAGTCGATTTAAAAATGTATTTATTTTAAAGAGATCACTTTCAAGGTTGTCCCAGTTGATCACTATCGCCCCTGATTTTGTGGATTTGATTGTAACATAAGTATACTATATTTTGTATACGTAGATAACTTAATTATTGAAATTGAAGTCTGTTTTTTGCAGTCAGCCTTAAAATTATTCTAACTAGAAAAACCTACTGCGGTTTAACTTTTTTCTGTACAATCCATCGGTTGGCGGGGCTACAGAGAGAAATCCAATCAAATAGTGGGTAGATGAAGTGTTTGTTGCGGGAAGTGGGCGCAACAAACAGGTTGGCAAAGCACGTTTTCAATTTCAACGGCTGATGCTTGTTTGCTAAATATTAATAATATCAATTACTTTCTTTTTATACTTTTGAAGTAAATGAAATGATTTACCGACGCATTTGTCACATCCTTTACTTTTGCAGAAACGTGCAGTATGTAGTGTAACTAGTCTCTTTTTATTTTTTAGGTAGCTATTATTTATCCATTATGTTAATTTACAACACTCTCCAAAATTCAACTATAAACTGGCACCAAAAAGGAGATTTGTCCAAAATCAAAGACAAAAACCAAAAAAATCTGTCACAAAAATTAGACATATCTATTATTTTCCTTAATTAGTTATAGTTAAGTATACCTTTAAGTACCAGCTTATTTGTAAATTTTGGGACAGTCTTTATGTTAATGTTTAATTTGAATGACACAAAAGATAGATATAGGCCGATGAGGTTGTAAGAACCGCGAGGTTAGCAACATAATATTAGCCATTTCCAAAAAATAGACTTGCTAGATACAGGGTATATCACTTCACAATTTCGATAATATGTTCGGCGGTCGTGCCCTTCCTGGAAGTCTATATTATGGTCGGGGCGTATTCTATGTAGTATGCAGCATCTTTTAGTGTTAAGTCATCCGAACGTTGTCATCTGTAGAGTCTGCTGCCCTTATTTCCCCGCGATAGCAGTTCTTATGTATGTTTAATTGTGTAATTGTTGAAATTAATCAGTTAGTAGTTAGACAAAACAAATAATATATTAACTCTACTACCGATTCTGAAAGCTGTCATCTTTACAAAGTATGCTCGTTTTAACACAAATGCATAATGGCGAACACAATATAGTTACTAACATACAAACCAGCAGAAATTTATACAGAAATTAAAGCTAGGATTCAGCGAGCTTCAGGAGTAAAATTTATACAAATATTGCTTGTAAAGAAAAGCCACTGTTTTTGACGGAGACCAAAAAAAAATTAAGAAAAATATTTCTTATGGTAAGTCTTAATTTCACTGTGATATTTACATATTTAGATCTAAACAGTATCAAATAAGCATTATAAATAAAGCACGTTGTAAACAAGCGAATTTAAACAAGTAATTGAGATACAAGTCACATCCGCTTGTTTGCCGCTCTTAGTACACCGATATCTATTGAATACTAATTACACGGGAGACAGCTTCCGTCCCCGAAATTATAATTACACGATAAATATGCAATATGCTTATAAAATATTATGTTTTTAAGAATCGTTTAGTCTTTATAATATCAATGTATATTAAAATTACGCCATTTATGAACGATTGCATTTTTTATCATGTTTAAAGAATTTCATTCACTTGTTTTCAGCACTACATCATCGACTAAAACTCTTACATTCATTCTGGCTACGTATCTTTCAAATGCCATTATTTAAGTTATATTCGCATTCAAATGTAAGATATTTTCTTTGCAATCATCTGCCTTAATTGTGACCAGTATTTACAGCTCAGATGATGTGGAGTCCAAAAGTACAGCGTCATCTGCATTAATCAGACAGATCACCTTAGCCATAAGCATTCCCGCATTCGCCTTTTGAGGCTTTTCTCTAAATACTAGGCAAATAAGCGTAAAATCTTTCCAACATTCCAACTTCCTTAAAATACATATTACCTAAAACTTACTTAACATTTCTACCTGCCTAACATTATTACGTAATATTTTTGCATAAATATTACTTTTGCAAAATTACCAAAAGTTACACAAAGCAGTCGCGACTGTGTTCGATCGGTTAACTTCTTTTGTTAGCACCTAGAAAAACATGTTTTTTTCTTAATAATCAACTACATAAACAAAAAATGAGTACAAAAATAGCGCACAGCATTTTCGCCATACGCCCGTTGAAAAATAACGAATCGTTAAATGGCTTACGTCGGTAAAAAAATATAAACCGAATGTTTTTATAATTGTAGTGCCTCCAATTTATCTGGAACTATACCGGTATTTCATTGAGATGCGCTTTCAGTTTTAGAATTAGTGTGAATACCGAAAATTATTTTTGAAGTGAAACCACTATTGTACTTATACTACTACTATTTATTGTACTACTACTTATTGTACTTTATAACCATTTTTATTGAAAAATATTAGCGTTCTGTACTTCTCCTACACATAAACTATAAGTGTGCCAATTTTTATGATTCTGCGTCCGCGCGATTTTCGTAAAAAGGGGTCCAAAGTTTTGGCATTACGTGTTAGTGTACAGATTAGTTACGCCATTAGCAGAGGGGATCAAACTTTCTTAACATTCAAAAGCTTAAAAGCAAGCTAAAAAGAGCTTATTAATAAATTACTAAATATGCAAAACGAATGAACGTTTTATCTGTGCTTTAAATCACACTGTTTTGCAACAACAGGCTGAAATTTTATTTTAATTAATGGTTTACCACAAAATACGCAAAACAATTATACTAATGAAGCATACGAGTTTGTTTTAATAAGCATTGGTGCAAAAATATGTTTCATATTCGAAAACATTTTGATAATTTGATAACTTAGTTTAATGTTTCAAGTTTCACAGGACAGAAACCAATAACATCTGCAGACCACGGCTGTCTTTTGTCACCTGGAAAGTCTTGTACAGGTTGGCTGTGTTATAACATAAAAAAACTTAATTCTTTATATATATATAAATGAAACCCGTTTTTCTTGGTCTTTTACTTTAGTTATCTGACCCGTCAGACGATGTCTGAGTGTCTTAACCATGAATTTTAAATTAATATACTTACTCGTAACCTAACAACATTTTTTTCATAAGAACGTATTCCAACAATAATGAACATAATAAAGTTGGATTGATTAGCATTTATCAAATTTGTCCATCCGGTCAAGCGTGATGGAATGACCACAGGAAATCTCTATGCATTGCGTGTTTCATTTGATTTGTCATTGTACTCGTTTTTTTATGTTACAGGGTTACTTTCATAAGACCGGCCAAATTTTAGTATAAGGAGGTTAAGGGTAAAATTATAGTGAATTTAAATATTAATTGCCGAATTGTAATATTTACTTTTATTAACATTTACTTTAAATAGTCCGCATTAATACTTCACTTGTGGTCACACTACGTCGTACCTAGTATGAGTCATGACGTCGCCAGCCTGCACGTGCGTTTACGTAATAACAGTACAATTTGTATTTTGCGTCGACTGAAAATTAAAAATTGAATTTTTTTATTTTTTTTTTTAGTAAATGGTAAGTGTTGCAGCCCTAAATCCAAATAAAACTATTTAAATTGCAATTTCCCGCCAAAAAAATGTATACGTATTACGGCTTGGCAAAAGAGGAAAAATAGTGCGTCATGAATGAATTGGACTTACCGGAAGCTCCCAATAAAAACTCTAAACCGCACGGTATCTCAACTCTGCAACAGCATCTCCGTGCGTAGATTTGAAGTTAAA
>NJDD01000237.1:37519-51907 GCA_002245505.1 Calephelis nemesis
AGCCTGCACGTGCGTTTACGTAATAACAGTGCAATTTGTATTTTGCGTCGACTGAAAATTAAAAATTGCATTTTTTTTATTTTTTTAATAAATGGTAAGTGTTGCAGCCCTAAATCCAAATAAAACTATTTAAATTGCAATTTCCCGCCAAAAAAATGTATACATATTACGGCTTGGCAAAAGAGGAAAAATAGTGCGTTATGAATGAATTGGACTGACCGGAAGCTCCCAATAAAAACTCTAAACCGCACGGTATCTCAACTTTGCAACAGCATCTCCGTGCGTAGATTTGAAGTTAAACCCGGGCCTTACAGCACAGTGTGATATCCCCCTTATGATAATATAAAATAGTCAGCGAGGCAAAGTGGTCCAAACGGGAAATATAGCAGAAACCACCCGCACATGAATTTCAAAAGAAAACATAAGTAATAGGCGACACGAAACAAATAACCCGTTAGGTAAAAGTGCCATCTCCTAAACATTATTGACTACGTGACGGGAATGGCTTACAAATTGACTTACGGCTATTGTTTGGCTCGGCGAGCTGAGTCTTAACCAGCTTATATAGAGTTATGCTTCCAATGAGCTGTATTTTAGTTTTAGGTCGAGTTCCCGATCGTCAGATAGACGAACTGTATGGAAAACCAATATTTATCATCACCTGTCGTGGGTCCTTTGTTGTCGCAAATGTGTTTATTTCATAAAGAACATCGTCAGACCGACGAACTTTATGGAAAACCAATATTTATCATTCCTTGCCGTAAGTTATTCTCGGTTACCAATAAGCACCTTTTCAAAGTTGTAACTTTCTAAAATCATCTAAGACTTACTAAGTTCCGACAAACTGATATCGACAGCTATCAATTTACTGTAAGTTGGCAACGACTGAAGGGGTACACAATATCAGTGTTGAAGCCAAGTGATTTTTTTAAACATTTTTTTCATTAGCATCGCAGCACCCGGCGTTAATTATATATTTATTTTTATGGTTACCTATTTTCCTATTCGTTTCTGTATGTCATAAACTACATCTTATGCCTTTAAATAAGCAATTCTTGTGTATATACATATATCAACATAATTGGAATCTCGTAAATCGGAATTAGTTTCGGGAGCGAAAAATGGATCGACTTACTGACATAATATATTGGCGAATAATAATACTATTTTTTGTGAGCAATAAAGCTGTTCCAGCAGATGGCGTTGTTAAGTGACACGAATATTACCTATGGGTCGTACTTGAATATAATTTCCAAACACCAAAGCAACAGAGCAAAGCTCTTCATCCAGCATCCAGGTCCTTTACTTTATTCTTATTAAACATTGTTTTTAGATTTTATCTTTTATTAAGTTGTGTAGATAAGATGTTTTTATTAAGTGAAATAATAATTATTATAGTGTGCAACAATTGTTTATAAATGCAAAAAATATAATGCAGATAGTGATTGTGTCCTCTGTTACATAATTTCATTCATTCTTAATATAATTACTAGGTATTAAGTACTGAAGTAAGCGCCAGATAAGTCTGCGCGCCAAGGAGACTGCCCCTAATGTTGCCAAGCTTTACAAGTATTTACCCTCATCTGTGCCCTGATGTTTTATGAAAAACAATTACTAATAATTAGTATTTTACACAACTAATTAAAAAGGATTTTACTAATTAGAAACATTAGGCAATAGTCAAATAAATTCCTAATTTTCGACGCGCACTAGCTTTTATGGCTAGCACACTAAAGTAGTCAGTAACAAGAAGTAAGAAATTTAAAGTAGCAAGAAGTTAGTGTGTGTAATATATGTTATTACAATATAAAGTAGTAAATTTATGAGAAGCAAGCACTGTGGGCTCACAGTAATAAGAAAACTGAAACTATAAATACATAATACAAAGGTTTTTTTATTAATACAAATCTAATTCCTTTACTCATACTTACTGGGAGCCTCAAGGTACTTATTACTAGATACTACTTGTCTTCCCTTTAAATATAGGTATGTCTATATGTTTATGTAAGGTAATATAAATCTTGACTTACATTTTTGTTTAAAAACCAATTGATTTACTCGTAACAATTGGTTTTAAACGACTAACAACATTCGTTACTTTTTCCACTTGAAATCGTCTTTGTCGATTTTTTCAACGACATAGCAAAGTTTCTTTACTTTCGTCATACAGAAGTATGTCATGTCATGTCGGTCTCTAGTGGTCATCTTTAATAACCTACAAACAGATATAGATAGGGCTTCTAGAGCTTTATTGCTAAAATAACAGTGATTGCAGCTTTCTTGTCTTACATAGGTTATTGATATTGACCGTAAGTAAATAAAAAAACCCTACTAGATTTACTGAAGCTAAAGGTTGTGAGTATAGATGGATTTTCACGCACAGACTACTGAATGGATTTAGATGGATTTTTACAGAAAAGTAGTGTATACATCAGAATAACATACAGGCTACAATTTTAAAAAATATGAATTTCTACGCAGCCAAAGTCGCGAGTGAAAGCTAGCTAGTAACATAAGAATTTATGAATATTTTTTTCCTTATATTCTATTTTCCATAAACCCATCCCACATAAGGCTGGTAATTCCAGTAACATCATTAGGTTATTTTCGTAAACTTCTACACACATTAGTGGTAATTTTGTTGCGCACTCACTAAACTAATTTTAAGTTATCGCTGTCTTCTTTCAACAAAAGCAACAGAAAGAGAAATAACACTTTTAGTGTTATTCATATAGTTATAGTCATTTCTACAGACTTTTAAGTTATGACTCGAAAAACGTCGATTAAAAACATCACAATTTGACATGTTCGCACTAATCTGACATGTCTAAAACGTTCCATCTCTTTTGTTTTTGTTTCATTTGAAAAAGACAACATGCATCTAAAATAAGTTTATTTTGTGAACAGCAGAATTACCACCAATATCAGGTTCTGCAAATTTTCGATATTTCAAATGGCAGACAATCTAATGATGTCCAGTTACCGCCAGGAGCCGCAATAGGTGTATTCCCAGCAAAGCGGTCAGCTACAAACCGTTATTACTCCAATATTTCTAATAGCGAACGAATACGATCCAATCTCGGTATATGGAATTGCCGTCATTCAGTGTAACTGGACTTATCGGACTTCAATATTTGTGGCATTTGCTTTAACTTTTCTGTATTTTATAATTTGAGTGCAGTTGTCTGCAAAAAACCCGACTTCGATTTCAATAAGTATAAGTCATCTAGGTCTACGAAAATTAAGTATTTTCCAAAAATTCCCTGGGATTCCACAATCAGATCCACATTTGGCGGCAATAGGACCGAAATGTTTTTAAAATCGGTTCAGAAATAATGGAGAAATCGATTAACATGCATAATAAATGAATCGGACATATTATATCCTCTTTTTTGAAGTAGGTTAAAAATTTGGATTTCCATATTGGTTTACCTTATTAAATTAAAAGATAAACTACACATTACATATATATAATACTAGCAGCCCGCCCCGGCTTCGCACGGTTATGAAATATACATATAAACGTTCTTTCTTTTAAAACTTTATCTCTTTAAAAAAACCGCATCAAAATCCGTTGCGTAGTTTTAAACTATGTAGTGATAATATAAAACATTTAAAAGTCTAATGTTTAGAACTCAGAAGCGTCCTTATAACATACGAGCATCTCAATTATCTCTCTTGTAAGGTGACTCAAAAAAGAGGAGGTTATTCATTCCTTTATGCTTTTTTGTGTATTTGTTACGCGTCTACTTGGTTAATAGCGAAGACATTTTCATGTTTCTTTTTTAAAGGTAGGTTATGATTTACAACTCATCTTAACGGTACATCAAAATGAATGAGTTTGTATAATTAAAAAAAATGGTTTCCTGTAAAGTCGGTTTTACGGGCGAAGATTTTACGTGACAACGTCTTTTTATATTGATATGAATGTTATTAAAGAGTGGGAGAGAGGCGCAAGGCATTCGCCGCTCCGGGGGGCCTCTCTCTCGTTCGGTGACTCATCGTAACGTTACCGGGCGTTACACTTTTTCATGAGTGACTCCGAGCCGCAACCTAATTTAAGACGTTGTCACGTCAAAACTTACTTGTCAGATTGTAACTAAATTGTTGCGGGACCAATTTGGACTTACTTGCCACTCATGTAGACTAGAATAGATAATTCAAAAAAAAAACTTTGCCGAAAAAGGACAAAATGTTAAATTAAAAAACAAATACAATTTAAAAACTCACTTCACGCACATTTGTCATTTAACTTTTTTTCTTTATTTTCGTTGTAGCTTCTAAGAATTGTATCAAATCGTTTCATATCCTCAAAAATTTAGCCCCTCACATTCACCGACCCGCACGCATCCCAGAACAGGTATGTAAAACGACTATTAGTCAAAGGTACTATTTAATGCAAAAATATAAAATATAGGACAAAACTATAACCAGCCGGGTGCTTAGCCAATTTAGGGCTACTATGTTTTTTAACAGAAAATATAAAAAAAAAATTTGGGCTGGCCGACACGTGAATTAAATCCTAGTCATTCATCGCCACCGTCGGACCCATAGACCACAGAAGCGATTAACCATTTAATATTTTAACTACATTTTCTTTATTCACAAATTGCTCCTATTCACATTTTTTTTTCTTAATATTTTTGAAAGACTTGTACCCCTGCCTAATTTTAAGATATCATAGTATTGAGCTTTACTTCGTGATGTCCTGATTTCGATCCTAGGTCTAATAAAAAATGATTTTTTTTTAAATTATCAAACAAAAATCAACATTGCCTGAGATAGGAAATGTGCTCGGTGGCGATAGGCTTACCACCTATGACATTGTGGGATTTAGTGGCGTCGGCTAGCTATAGGTTCCCTGGTTGTACCTCTACCTAATTCGTAGAGGATACGAGCGAGAATAAACTTTTTTCAGCTTTTGGTTAAGAGNNNNAAATAACCCCTCAACTTTTGAACCGTGTCACCGCTATCTAATAGCGACAGTGTCGGTCGGTATCGGTAGAGTTGTGTTTTGTTGGAACGTAATGCCTTTTGTCCAGAATATTGACTCTATGAATGCCAGATATATTTCAGCTCGCATTTTTGTATTCCCTTATTGACGAGGCTAATATGTAACATATAAAAGAAACCCGCATAAAGTGTCTGGAATTCGGGACCCGATGAAATTGGCTGCGTTGAAGCTACGCCGATATTATACTGTTTTTTCCAAACAAAATACCTACAAGTTTTATCGAAATACGTATCTCTTATCCAAACTGGGCTTTTTTATTTAACAAAGTTTAATCATCGATCAATACCCTTCTATATTGCTGCCCTTAAGTTATGTTAGAGTAGCTTGTGCTCTATTGCATTTACCACGCTCGAGTTCGACTCCCAGAAAAAGAAGACACTACAGTATAAATCTCAATTTAACCATCTCATCTTTTAAAAAATTAAGTCATGCTTAAAGCCAGACTGTGAAGAGTAAAGGATGAAAAAGTCAAAAGCTTTTGACATTATTGTATAATATTGGTCCCTGTATCGTTCGTAAACGCATCTCTACGGCACCAAATCAACCAATAAAAACTCTGTTATCATACAATGGACATGTAATATAAAATTGAATCGTTAAATAGCGGAATTTGACAAATAATCGGTATAGAACTAAAAGTTATTCGGATTATCTATAAAATGTAACTGAAATAGTGAGATGCTTCTGAACACAAACATTTTAAATGCTTCAAAAAAGGAGAAAACTCTATGAGCGAGACTTAGTGTAATTAAAATCTTTAAAAAAATGTGAAAAGCGTCAACATGCTCCATGTCGATGAAGGTGTGTGACCGTTAAATACGAAACGTGGCGGGTTTTCCATCAGTATGAGTCAGCTGACGTTCTTTTCTGTTCAAAATGGCATGCAAAACCATGAAGCTATAAAGCTACTGGTTCTAATGTTCTGACCTCCCTTTTCTGAAAGTTTTGTGATGTCAATTATTAACAAAGTCAAAAGGAAAGAGAGGTATATTACAGTGAGTCAGTAGTATTTGTAAATCACATCAGGTCTTTTTTAGGAGTATAACCACCAGTATAAAAGGTTCATGTTATAAAATAACAAAACATACCTACATAACATTTTAAATGAGAGGAAATGACATAACTACAGTTACATCAATATTACGCTTCACACACGCGAACGTATGCAACAATCAATTGAATGTTATCTAGTCAGAAATAACTGAAAACAATTAAACAGCAAGATTTTTTATCACCATCCAAATTTTTTCTAGGCATAAAGTATCTATAAATAGTCCATTTATGAAAAAAAAAATAGGTATTTAGCAGGTAGCTACCTAGCACGTCAGAGCACTCAGCGCGTAGGTACGGTACTTTGTCGACGACTTTGCGATGTCATATCTTAACATTTTAGTATTGAGGGATACTAAAAGAAAAAACACGTATTTAATTATTTTCACTTAAGATCAACATATTAAATTATAGTAAGTATTAAAGTAAAGTATTTTTTTACAATTAAGAGATTGCTGCAACTCTACTCACCCTCGGAGCGGCAGCTGAGTTTCACCAATCTTCGTAATACAATTCTCTGAAGCATTTCATGAGTTATCGCTTTAGATAAAATTGGTCCGGAAACATCATTACGCTTTTCATGCAAACACGCCGATTTCGGACTCTCTTGACACCACCCTCGGATAAAATCCGATCAATTTAATCGTGGAATGTCAACCAAAGTCTCCCCATCCACAGTCGCATTGTATATCTGTTTTGTCAATCTTTCACCTGTCCTTCTTTCCATATGAACACCGGAGCATGCCCTTACTTACTTTCACACCAACACTTTATTGCAATTCCACTTTTCTCGAACCTCAGTGCTACGAATGCTGTCAGCGAGCGTAACTCTACAAATTTTCCGTAGTGCTCTCGGGTCGACCGCATTTACCCTTTCATGCTTTGTCTGACACACCTAACTCTCGCTCCCATAAAGTAACGTCGGGATAAGCATAAAAATATGCATCACAACAGTAATTAAAATCTTAAATAACAGAGTGATATTATTGGTCGACATTTTAAGTGGATTACACAGAGGTGGTCAACCGCTGTGCCATATTTGCGATTTTACATGTGATGCGGCCGCGGTCAGACGGCCCCCATTGTGGGATATACTGTTTATTTACTTTTTGTAAATAACCACGCTATATTACATGTCATTTAATCGCCTCTGTGGTCTAGTGGTCCATTGTAGGATTTGACTTCATGAGGCCGTTGTTGATCTACAGGTCGGGCAAAATTTCCTTCAATTTTCTATTCAAAAAAATGCGGGCGTAAAAAGATACTTTTTACACTTGATAAATACACTTTGTGAACACTAATCATAACATACATCTAACTTAAACGGGAACATAAGGACTTACCAGATATCCAAACCTTTAACAAGTCGTCTAGCACTGGATCAGTTAAATATATCAACGATATATGTCAAAACTTAGCAAATTGTGTGATACTAAAGAAGTCATTCAACAATTCCAAAACGTCACACTTATCAGACATAAATATACAAATAATACAAACAATAAACGAATCTTACAAAAATACTTATATAAATAATGCACAAGCACATAATTTGCTTACTTTGGAGTTAGATTAATTCGTGCAATTTGTACAGGGATATTTGTATAAATGAAATAATAAATTAAATAAATATCTAGACCTAGAAAATCCAGGCAAATAATTAATAATAAATAAAATATTTAAGGACAAGTTACACAAATTGAATCTAACCGCAAAGTTAGCAAATTATATGCTTATCACATAATATGTTTAATGCATAAATAAATTATTATTGAGTATATCGAACCTAAGCCTCATGAGTGTTGTTTGTGTTACAACTAACTTTTGCGCACATACGACAAAATTTGTTATTAGATATTTAGCGACTATAGCGAGCACTATAGCCACCAAAAACAGACTAATTACCCTAACAGAAAAAAATGGTAATCTAGTAATTGTTTAACTTTGATACTTCAAATCATAAACTACGCGATCCGCCCGGGCTTCGCACGGTTATGAAATATACATATTAACCTTCCTCTTTAATCTCTTCATCTATTAAAAGAAACCGCATCAAAATCCGGTGCGAGTTTTAAAGATATAATCGCACTAAGGGACATAGGGACAGAGGAAGCGACATCGTTTTATACTGTGTAGTGAGAATAACCTCTAGCATGGAATGTTTGTTTGATCGATTAGAAAACTACAAACATTAACCCAATGGCTACAAAAGAACTGTCATATGAATGATTGACATCTCACGAGAATTGTCAAAAACAACAGCAATTTCTGTGCAACTGTTTCAAAACAAAAAAGTTTATTCGTCGTATAAATCATCGACATATTCAATTTATGTATGGATCTATGTAGATACATAAATTTAATTCGAGTTTACTTTAGAGAATAATAATATGATCAGGCTGGCAACGCACCATTAGCAACTTTGGTGTCTCTAGGCGGCATGAATTTCTTACTATCAAGAAATCCGACTGCTTGTTTGCCTTCCATTATCTTAAAGAAAGGTACTATTGTACTATCAGATATTCCTATACATGATCTCCTTGAAATCCAGTATTGAAATCCTTACACGCTTTACCGGAAAATGTTTACATAAAGCACCTATAGACTTGTCGATTCGAAAGCTCGAAAATTGCGTATTAGGCATCTTAGGTAATAGGTACTTATGACACAGGGTAGCTTAAAGAGAGCCGCCCTATTGGTCGGGCGGTGATACCTACCCGACTGCAATTAATGTCTCTTCCGACGCCTCCGGGCACCGTCAAATCACTTTTTAGCGGATTATCTCGGGCTATATAACAACACTTTTAGTGGCAGTTTACAAGAGTTTTTAGAAGGGAATTATGGAATAATCTAGAACTTTAGATTTTTTGATCATTCCACTAATGGAATAAGTCAGAATACATAACCCACCACTATCATGCTAAGGTTTTGATGTCAGATATCTTCACAGTACCATCACAAAGCGGCAGTAGCTTTTTTATGATAATGGAATATAAACAAACAGACGGCTTTCTTGACCGCCTCGTTGGTCGAGTGGCTAGCGTACTCGCCTAACTGCATCGACGAATCGCGAGGCTTGGGTTCGATTCCCGACGGGGGCAGGCATTTGTGTGATGAACATTTAGATGTCTGCATTTCCGGGTCTGGGTGTTTATTAAATTTATTCTGGTATCTATTTAAGTATTTCTATGTATTAGTATCGTTGACTGACACCCATAACACAAGCATAATATAATTTGCTTACTTTGGGGTCAGATTCAATTTGTGTGAGTTGTCCTGGGATATTTATTTATTTATTATTTATTTATTTTATTTCTTGATGGTAAGAAATTCACGCCGCCTAGGGCACCAAAGGTGGTAATGGTGCGTTGTCAACCTGAGGCCGGGAACCGTTGGCCACAAGCAAAAGTAAGTTTACCGCCTACCGTACCCTCCGAACCGGAACACGTCAACGGCAAGCATTGGACATTATGGTGGCAGGAATAGGTAAGGCGGTGGTACCAGTAGCAGGTAGTCGCTGCGAAACTCTACTAGTAGGATATCACGGGTTAGTGACGGTAGGGCTACGCTCACCTTTTACGACCTGCCTGGCAGGAAGACAATGGAGAAAAAGAAAGAAGGCAAAGGAGCCCGGACCAATACGGGGGAAAACGAGCTTGTTCATAGCATTAATAAGTAAACACTAGAGGTTGTAGTGAAGATTATTATTAATTCACGAATATGTAGGCAACACAATGGCTTTGCTCAAACATAATATTATGTTATAACAATGCTAGTCACTGTGTCTATTGTTTAAACAAATCGGTAACGATTGGATTGTTTTCCCAACAAACAGTCGGCAGTCGGAACCGCCGCAAACCGCAACAATTTTGGCCCCAAACTAAAATGTTTACTTACAAAACTACAATTATATACGTGCACTTGGAATGCCACTATTACAATACAACAAAGTCGAAATTGTAGTTATTTCCTTAAACACAGCTTTGTCTAGTCCCAGTTTACAGGGCCAACACGACCACTTCAAAAGATAAAATCTTTTTATTTAAAAATAAATGTTTGTCGTATTGAATTCTTTTTCCCGTTATAAAATCAGTAGCCCAAAAAATAATATCGTTCCAGTCTTCAGCGATTTATTTCAATTTGCAATGAGCTTTTCTATTTTTATAACGAGTACAATTTCGACTCCTTAGCTTTTGTGACGTCTTTCTTTTTGCGCGACATTTGATGATTATTTATTTTAAAACAACATGAATTGAAAATCTTAGACGGCATACTTAATATTTTCGTATAATATGGTGATAGAATATTTTTTTATGATATTGGAAGGCAAACAAGCAGACGGATTTCCTGATTGTAAGAAATTCAGGCCGCCTAGAGACACCAAGGTATTGATACGTTGCTAACCTGAGGCCGGGATGTTAGGCCTCGAGCATAAGTAAGTTAACCAGCTACCTTACCCTCCAAACCGAAACGTGTCATGACGTTATGGCGGCAGGAATAGGTAAAGCGTTGGTACCAATCCGGATGAGTTGTTGCGAAACTCTACCACCTAGTAAGATGTCACGGTGTTAGTGACGGTAAGCTTGTGCTCGCCTTTTACGAGCTGCCAGGAAGGCAGGCAGATGTTCTATTCTGCAAAGGAGCCCGAACTAACACAGGAAATTAAAATTGTGTTTTTATCATTAGAAAAACTATGCAAATAAAATATATCAGTATACCTACATATTGTATAAAATTCTCTGATTTCTCAACATTTGAAAATGAATGCATGATACTTTATATTTTACAGTTTTTGTAAGTCACAACAGCGCAGCGAGAGCGAGAGCGGTTTCATATCTATAGGAATTATGAATGCAACATTCACTAGGATTGATTCCGTAATATTCCGTACGAAAAATAGAAACAAAATTTAAAATCCAGCAAATCTCTGTACTATGGAGCTACCACATACCTACATCAGTAATTTTCCTCACTGAATTTGTGTGAACTTGCTAGGGTTGAAATATCCTTTTGATTTTTCGAAACGCGATTCTGTAATGAGATTATTGATATGCCACACTGAACGCTCCAGCGCCGTACGGAACGGACATCGAACTTGAAACCTTTAAGACAACGCAAAAATGCGGGAAAAAACGCTCAGTTATTCCTATTGAGACTATACATACTTATTCGTAACATAGATAACCTCCAGTAGGTAGCAAAGCAATAAATTATAAACGATTTGATGCACATTGGTAGTCTCGTTTGTTGAGTGGCTAGCGTACACACCTATCTCCACCAACCAACAGCGCGGCTCGGGTTCTATTATTGACGGGGACAGACATTTGCGTAATGAACATTTAGATGTCTTCATTTCCTGGTCTAAGTTATAATTTTTTTTCTTCTCATATTAAGAATTTCTATGTATTAGGATCGTTGACGTTGAGTTATAGGTAACACCCATTATATATTTTAATTATAGCTTATAATATTCTTTCTTTTTAATTTTATATTAATTTTAAATTATAATTTTCTTTCTTTCGGATATTATCTGATGGTGGTGTAAAGAGTCTCCGAAACCGGCGTGTTTGAATGAAAAGGTTAATGAATGTGAAGGAAGCAAGACAGGTTTGTCAGGATCGTGAGGTCTGGCACTCGATACTCTCTGCCTACCTCGTAAGGGACTTGGCGTGAAGATATGTATATGTATGTATGTATGTATTTTCTTTCTTTGGGGTTAGATTCAATTTGCGTAACTTGTACAGGAATATTTTTCATTCATATTAGATCTTGTATATTGTAAATTATTTCGTTATTACGAGTACACAAACTTTTTAACATCATTACTATTTTTTATAATTTAATAAAAAAATTCACCCCAGACAGGATTTGAACCTGTAACCTTTTGTCTCAAGCCGACGAATGCTCTAACCATTTGAGCTACTGAGAAATTTTCAAAGAAAGAAAAGAAAAGGAAAGAAAAAATATTTATTTGCGGAATATGAGTGTTACCAAGATTTTACATAATTATTTAAGCGTTTCAACATATTCTACCAACTTGTGGTGTGCAAATATTTTAATAGGTTTTAGTCAAATTACTAATTTTAATTATTAAGTTACCATCTACAACACACTGTATTTTGTATTTTTAAAATGTAAATTAATTTATCCCTGTCTACCGTAAACTACCACCTTCAATTACTTTCTTACCTGTTAACGCGGGTAACGCTGGTCATTATATATTGTTGCCAATGGAAACTTTCTTCTTGATAGTTATGTATTGATATTTATATTATTTTTTGTGTGCTTCAGGTTTCCGCTTTCACCACCCATCACATCGCATCATCACAAACAACTGTGACTTATAACTACTGTGACGCCATATAATCTCGTGATGCTGCACTGTCCTCATTACTGCCGCGAAATCTTTACGCTGCGGCACCGCAACATGTGTGGAACGACACTCAGTGCTTATGGTAAGTCGCTTGGGGATGAGACCTTTTCTGGAATTTGTTCCTATAAATAGTTGTTATTGCAACATTAAGGATTCAAAATGTAAGAGAATAGTTTTGGTATTGCGAGCAGCGGGGCTTATAATACAGACATAATAGCCTTTCATTGTTGTTGGGAGCTGAGCCGGGCAATTAGCGCGTGTCGCCGACGCTACAGCGATCGCGCCCTTGTTATATTAATTAAAATACGCCTCGGAATTGTTGGTTCACAATCTGCGTACAATGGCGATCTCTAGCAATAGCGGATTTTAGATGAATATTTTAATATAAATACTAAAGTCGATTACGGAGTCTGGCTAATATTTTTGAAGTGAAAACTTCTTTTTTTGGAATTGGTAAAAACTTCTAAACTCGCGTCAAGACACGTGACCTGTGACGCCGAAAATTCGTAAGACAGCGCGGGCGCTTGCGAGAATGTTTGTGTTATCATGTTTGTGTACGATAGCGCAATAAATGAATATTGTATTCTACCACATAAATGATAGTACTTTCATACTGATAATTGAAGCGATTCGTGCAAAATTATTCCCTAACCATTCCAAAATATCAAAAATGCACAACTTTTTTCAAATTATTTGTTTGGAAACTTGGAACAGCGCCTCTATTGGTAACTAAGAGAACAAAATTTTCAGACCACAAGCGCTATAGATTTCGATAATTAACGAACGTAATCTACGCCTGCATCCAACTCATGGTAAAGACTGTTGTATTATGTCAGACAGAATTTTCAATAGTCGTCTACATCGCTCATATTATTGATTTAAGCACCTACTATTAAATGCATGTACTACGAAGTTGATGCTACGAGTCGTAGCGCCAACTCACGTAGCCGTAGAGATAATGGTCCACTTTTTGCCATTTTTATTATAAGCCGAAATAGCTCAGTTGGGAGAGCGTTAGACTGAAGATCTAAAGGTCCCTGGTTCGATCCCGGGTTTCGGCACAGCTTTTTGTTAAAACAAAACAAATAAAAAGTAAAATATTGGAGGAGCTTACTTCAAACTTACTCCAATAAATTATTATTAGACATTTTTTACAGCTGCTTAATTCTTATCTGTACTTAATTTAATCGTCTCTTTTATTTGTATTGTGATAATGTATAATTTAGCTGCAAAAGTAAAATAAATGGTTAGAAATTGTATACCTAGCCAACGTTAAGCTGCAGTTATGTAAAGATTTCGGCAAAAAAGTTTTTCATAGATAAAGTGCTGCATCAATTTTGATGTAAATTATTAAAACCGAACAAAAATAAATTTGTTGTGTCAGAGAAATTGAATTGGATAAGGAGAAAATGTGTTAGAAGTAATATCTACATATAATTAACAACAAATTCAATCATCCATCAAAATTCAACTACTACAACAGGTACCTATAGTTAATTGATACTACAATAGTGGTCTACAGTTGTGGTCGCCTCTGTGGTCTAGCGGTTCAGTTGTTGGACTTGACTGCATGAGGTTCCGGGTTCGAATCCCGGGTCGCGCAACAAAAAGAAAATTTGGTTTTTCCATTTTTCTAATAAAAAAAAATGTTGCTCGGGATTGGAAATATGCCCGGTTGGCGATAGGTTTGCCACCTATCACACTATGGGACTTAGTGCCTTCGGCTAGTCGTGGGTGCCCTGGTTGAGCCTCTGCTTACCTCTTCGGGGATATGGGCGTAAAGACTCTTTTTTTTACAAAAGTATTTATCGTTTTAAGAGCTGGGAGGTTAAAACTTTTCAATCAGGATTGTTTTAATACTACACCCAATTTTCTTAGCATGACGTCCGCACTCAACTTTGTTACAGGATTCTTTTACAATACTGCTGCCATGAAGCTATATTACCATGGG
>NJDD01000237.1:68352-79018 GCA_002245505.1 Calephelis nemesis
GTCTAGTCGTAGGCGCCTTGGTTGTGCCTTTGCCTGCCTCTTCAGGGATATGGGCGTGAATATACTTCTACTCTACTCTACCTACTTCACCTGTGTCTGAAGTTCTTTGTAAGCTCTCAAGTTATCGAAAAAAAAAACTTAAATCGTTTTCAATTCGCAAAGTAGTTACACGTTTCATTTAATCTTGAATCTCTTATGCGTTTTGGAGAAATATGCAATAGCATAGGAAGATCATGAAGACTTCAAAATAAGTAAATAGCCTATCGAACATTCCGGTTTCTTCTATTTCGTTGTATCGGTCGACGCATGGTTTTTGTACAGAAGTTTGATGAATAATATCTCCACATAGCTCAACTGTTTTTTTTGTCACTAATACTGTGACCAAGAGAGTGACAGACTGGTAAAGATTTACTCGAATTAGTAACACATATACAAGTATGGTATTCCTGCAGTAGCCTGTAGTGTTCACATAGATTATTATTGAAAGTAACATTCGGAAGTTTACGGTAGATAGTATCAAATTACAACTATTTGTATAATTGTTGAAAGAATTATAAATAAATGTTTTTTTTTGAATATTAAAGTACGTGTAGTTTATAAATAATTATGTATATAAATACTTAACACTTTTTTGTAATTAACACTTGTACTTATCCAGTATACAATATTCTTACAAACAACCAATTTCCAACCAAATAAGTACTTAACGTTAAATTAAAACAGTTTTTTTTATCTTTAATTTCAAAGCTCCGTTGATGCTGTAAAAGTTTATACTTGGCTATAGAGTAACGAAAAGTATTAAATGGACTCTATTTAATAGAGTGTAAATTGGATAAGTACAAGTGTTTTCCCCGTGTTGGTCCGGGCTTCTTTGTAGAATAGACCATCTGCCTTCCTGCCAGGCAGCTTGTAAAAGGCGAGCATAGGCTTACCATCACTAAGACCGTGACATCTGACTAGGTGATAGAGTTTCGCAGCGACTCACCCGGATTGGTACCACCGCCTTACCTATTCCTGCCGCCACAACGTCATGACGTGTTCCAGTTTGGAGGGTAAGGTAGCCGGTAAACTTACTTTTGCTCGAGGCATCCCGGTCTCAGGTTGGCAACGCACCATTACCACTTTTGGTGTCTCTAGGTTGCGTGAATTTCTTAGCATCAGGAAATCCGTCTGCTTGTTTGCCTTCCATTATCATAAAAAAAAGTGTTTACTACAAAAAAGTGTGTATACAATGGAATTCCACCAAACGCCGACGAAATATTTTACACCGTTGCAGAAATATTTATAGTTACTACAACTTTGCAATACACATATTCCGCAAATCATTTTAGCAAGTACATAATAAATAAATAATAAAAAAATAAATAATATTAACACCTTGTAATTTATAGCATTAAGGTACCAAGAAAAAGAAATCTTCTTTTTAATCTCCGCCATTCCAGAGGATTAACATCACAGCCTTCGATTAACCACGCTCTATATTTGTA
Organism: Calephelis nemesis; assembly: GCA_002245505.1. Classification (NCBI taxonomy): domain Eukaryota; kingdom Metazoa; phylum Arthropoda; class Insecta; order Lepidoptera; family Riodinidae; genus Calephelis; species Calephelis nemesis. Next base: position 69,840 of record NJDD01000237.1, read on the forward strand.
CCATCAGGAATCCATATGCATCTTTAATGTTCCCTGAGTTTATAAAGCTACTTGTTAGGACGTAGCAGCTAATAACCATATCCAAGGCAATGAACGAAAGTATGCAAAAATATAATTTATAGTATCATTTATTTCCTGCCAATGCAATGCCAACTTCTTGGGAAATTGAAAATTAATTCCCCGTCGATTGGAAATTATTGGACGTCAAAGATAAAATCGTTTTCAATGTGAATAAAAAGAAACCATTTCCTCCACCCCACGTCGACCGACTTGAATATACTATGAGCCTGTTTTACCCCAATGTATATGTAATTTTATGTTAACTAAGTGTAATGAATATATTTTTTTATATTTGACCGCCTCGTTGGTCGAGTGGCTAGAGTACACGCCTAACGACATCAACCAACCGCGAGGCTCGGGTTCGATTCCCGACGGGGGCAGGCATTTGTGTGATGAACATTTAGATGTCTGCATTTCCGGGTCTGGGTGTTTATTAAATTTATTCTGGTATCTATTTAAGTATTTATATGTAATAGTATCGTTGACTAACACCCATAACACAAGCATATAATTTGCTTACTTTGGGGTTAGATTCAATTTGTGTGATTTGTCCAGGGATTTTTATTTATTTATTTATTTTATTTTTATTTATATATTATTTATATCGGAAATGTTATTCTGAATCCTAAATTTTCCATTGGCGGCATTGGTGGAGAATTCCATCGAACATTTTTAATCCTTATCCATATTTCGTTCTATATGATATTTTTAGACCTGTATGTTATATATATATCATATTAGCTATGTACTCCACTCTTTTATGTTTCACTAACTATTTCACGCTTCTTTACCTGCAGTCATTTTGCATGTTATAGGATTATAGGCCTCGTAATTCTACCGGCTAACTTATCCTCCGAACCGGAACACGTCAACACGTAAGCACTGATGTTAGATGCACGGAGGCAGGAATAAGTAAGGCAGTGGTACCAATCCGGGCGAGTCGCGGTCATAGTCTGATGTCACGGTGTTAGTTACGGTAGGTTTATGGTGGCTTTTTACGAGCTGCCTGGCTGGAAGCCAGAGTCTACGGTGCCTGGTCACGGCGGTGGGCGGTAGTACCATTCATTGTGGCCGTTATGTCGTCATGCTGGCTTGCCACATTCAATGCTATTAAAAAGATTTTCCACCACAACAGTTACTATTAGTTTTATGAAGTTACCAAAATAAGGCTTACATTCTTATGGATTTCGTTAAAGAAATGCCTGATTCAACAACATTATATCTATTTAGGTATTTAGGTGGCAAATATTAATCGTAATATATATTTTTTGATATTTAATTATTTACTTAGCTTTATTTTGTAACTAGATTAGATACTTAGTTGTTACTTATTTTATGTATTAGGTATTGTATTTTCTTTTCTTTTTTTAAATGTATTTTTTTTTAATGCTGGTTGTTTGGAAGAAATCGCTTATTAGCGATAAAACCGCCATTTGTATAAATAATCTACTTGCTGTTGTAATAGTTGTAGTACTTTTAATATGTTTTTGTTGTACAATAAAGAGTTTTTATTATTATTATTATTATTACTTTTGAATATAGTTACTAGTGGGTATGCTAGCGGGTTATTAACATTTATTTACAAATCAAACGAATCCGATGAAATAATTTATTATTTATTATTAACTAAATGTTAGTAATTCGCCTGTTCAAGAGTACCCAAAATGATGTACCTACTCGATTACAATTTCAAAAATTGCATGAATTAAGGTTCATCATCAAAATTCAATACAAATTAAGTTTTCCTTCTAGTATTCCTTTTTTTAAAATTCGTTTCGATAATAGTTTTTTCGAATGATCCCACACAAATTTCATCAACATGCTTGTAGCCGTTTTTGAGTTGAGTAGTAGTTTTTGATCGCTGATGAAATCGTCAACATAAACAAAAATTTAATCATAATAAAATGAGTAGGTAAATGTATCTTTTTTTTAATACTATAGGAAGACAAACAAGCAGACGGATTTCCTGATGATAAGAAATTCACGCCGCCTAAAGACACCACAGATGGTAATGGTGCGTTGCCAACCTGAGGTCGGGATGTTAGAGCTCGAGCAAAAGTAAGTTTACCGACTACCTTACCCTCCGAACCGGAACACGTCATGACGTTATGGCGGCAGGAATAGGTAAGACGGTGGTGCCAATCCGGGCGAGTCGCTACGAAACTTTACCACCTAGTCAGATGTCACGGTGTTAGTGATGATAAGCTTATGCTCGCCTTTTACGAGCTGCCTGGCAAGAAAGGCAGATGGTCTATTCTAAAGGAGCCCGGACCAACACGGGGAATCTTATTACTAGTATAACTCCAAAACCACTGGTTGGATTATCATGGTAGCAAAACTATGTGGGACCACCTCGGAACAATGACCTATCTTTCTACAAAAACTGTCAAACTCGGTTGAGCATTGGTCAAGTAATAGCGTAATAAACATAAAAAAATCATCCCTCGGTTTGATCGACTTTGGTGTGACACAGATTTTAGTCTGGCCACATATCTACCTACTATTATTATGTACACGAAATGTTCAATATTTCTTTCTGTTTTCTTCAATATATCAAACTAATTTTAACACATATCACTAATTTGGAAATAAATGTCGTCTTTATGTGTCAATCATTTTAATTCTGCATTTGGTGCACAGTAAAGAGTTATTGTATTGTACAAACAAACGCAGTTACATGTTTTAGCATTTCGTTCTATATAACATACACATGCATACATATCTTCACGCCAAGTCCCTTACGGGGTAGGCAGAGAGTATCGAGTGCCAGACCTCACGATCCCGACAAACCTGTCTTGCTTCCTTCACATACATTACCCTTTTCATACAAACACGCCGGTTTCGGAGACTCTTGACACCACCCTCGGATAATATCCGATTATAGGATATAGGATCGTGAAATTTGAGCCTTGGTCTCCCCAGGTACCTACATCCATCCACATTCGCATTGTATATCTGCTTTGTCAATCTTTCATCTGTCATTCTTTCTACATGACCGAACCAGCGGAGCATGCCCTTTCGCATTTTAACACCAACACTTTCTTTCAATCCCACTCTTTCTCGGATCTCACTGTTACGAATGCGGTCAGCGAGCGTTACACCACAGATTTTCCGTAGTGCTCTCATTTCGACTGCATTTATCCTACTTTCATGATCTTTCTGACATACCCAACTCTCGCTTCCATACAATCTCTACACTCTCTCTCTTTCTATATAACAGATTTAATTATTCGTCAGTCGAGTCCCTAAAATGTGAATTATGTGAGTTAATACATTTTGCTTTTCCAGCGTCGCTACGTTCACTTACTATGTAAACTAGGCTCATAACTTCATTTAAGGGTTGCCTTCGTTGATGGAAATTTATAGTCCCAAATCCGACCCTCATTGGTCGTGAACAAATTACGTCTAAGTGGTGCCGCAGTACTTCCGCCAGCCATGTTTATTGATGGGCTAGTTAATAAACATTGAACAGTATTCGAGATGCTTTGCATCTATATTTTTAAGCTGTGGTTGGCTACAAAATGAATATAACCCAATTAATATTACTTTTAAGTTTCTTATACAGGTTTGTTATTTTCGTGTTTATGATACGCAATTCGGAATAGGTATGTAAAGTAGTACTATTTAAATTATGCGCTTCGGCTTTATTCGTCAATCTTCGGAAATTCGAATGTATTCTAAAGATATCTATATAGAGTTGTTATTACATAATAAATCATTTCGCTTAAATTTTGATTAGGTCAGCCAACTTTAAAATAAAAGTATAAAGTGTAACAAGAGTCGAGTATGAGAAAAGCCGCATAATTTAAATAGTAGTACTATACGTATACGTATACTGTGTGCGTGCTCTAGCCCGTGATTACATACATGTGTATGTGTGCATGCGACTATCTTGTGAAGTTTGTTCAAACTAATTCATTTAAGGCTCACCAATAAATTTGCAATCATAACCTGACACATACTAACATAGTCAAACATTTTTCGGCAAGGGATATTAAAAGCAAACCATTATTTTTATACGACCCAATCAAAAATATTCAAATTTAATTTCAATTTGAAATGTGAACAGGGATAATAGATTGGAATATCAACGAATGTTAAACGTAACAAACAAACTCATCGGACGTGTCCGACAATGTTTGTCCGCATACGATGACTGAAACGGACTGAATACTACATTCACCAAACACTGAATTAGCATATCGAATCTATTCGTACAAACCTGCCATACTTTGCAAAATAACAAAAACTTTACACAAAATTAAACGTTAAATGATCACCATACAGCGCAAATTCCTGTGGTATTATTTCTCCTTTGGAGAGCCGCATTGCAAAATTATAACCTCGTATTCAATGAACTCGGCTTTGATTGTCACATAATGTTTGCACCGAATCGCTATTGTTCATAAATCGATTCGATTTAGCAAGGATTGGTAAAGGACTTTATTCATTCAATCACTGCGGTACATCACTATGTCAAGGTGATTTCTTCAAACCGCTAAAAACATCTGTATAACATTCATCTTGTTAACCCGTTTTACGCATGCAACTATCTCATTAAGTACATGAATCGCGAAAAAGCTACAAAATGCATATTTTTTTAGTTTAGCTATGTCCCCGTGTTGGTCCGGGCTCCTTTGCAGAATAGACCATCTGCCTTTCTTGCCAGGCAGCTCGTAAAAGGCGAGCATAGGCTTATCATCACTAACACCGTGATATCTGACTAGGTGATAGAGATTCGCAGCGACTCGCCCGGATTGGTACCACCGCCTTACCTATTCCTGCCGCCATAACGTCATGACGTGTTCCGGTTCGGAGGGTAAGGTAGCCGGTAAACTTACTTTTGCTCGAGGCCTAACATCCTGTCCATTACCATCTTTGGTGTCTCTAGGCGGCGTGAATTTATTACCATCAGGAAATCCGTCTGCTTGTTTGCCTTCCTGTAACATAAAAAAATGTCTATTACTTTCGTTTAACTTAAAACTTTAAGCCTACTTTGACATAACGGTGAAGACTGCTTGTACTTACGTCTTCATAATTTGTAATGAAAACTATTGAATAATCATTTTGTGACAGATGAATGATGAACTTGAAATGTAATCTTTAAGCGAAAGCGGCCATTTTTGTTCTCAAGTTACTAGTCGTCCTTACACCTGACATAAATGGCATAAAAATAGCAACTCAAAAAAATATTTAAAAAAAAAATACTTTATTTACAACACACTTTATTTAAGTAATATCGTCGCTATCTATAATATAAAAATAAAACGCTAAATGTGTTGGTAAGCTCATAACTTCCGAACGACTGAACCGATTTGACTAATTCTTTTATTTGTGTTAGTTATTATCAGGAGAAGGTTTTTGTGAAAAGAAAAACCGGAAAAGTTGCAAGGAAAATGGGAAAAATAACACTTTATTATTTCCCATACTAAACGGGTGAAACGAAGTTCGCCGGGACAGCTAGTATCATTATAAATTTAAGAGCAGAAAGACTACAAAAATACTAATTTCAATGTTATTATTACCATTTAAATATTAATTGAAAGATATAATTAAAAAAATATTATTAGACAAAATAATAAAAATACACATTTAAAGTATAACTCGAAAACAGCTTCACTGAATCTCCGTTAAAAATTAATTTAACTTGAAATGGGGCAAACCGGAAAGTAGCCGCTTTGAAACAAAATTGATACAACAAAATTAATTCACCGAGTAAAAAGTTCTGACATAACAAATACAAAAAGTACAAAATCGAATTGATTTTGTGTTTCTTCTCCCTTTTTAGCAATCGGCTGTAAAGCGATAGCAAGAGCCCACCCAAAGCCCTACTTTATATAAGACCGTCTAACAAGTTAATAACAGTAATTAATAAATAAATCTTGTTAATGTCTGCTAATAACACCTTGCTGAAAATATTAACGGCTCGCACATAGGAACACTGTTTCGGACGCTTGTACTATAGTTTTTACAGCGCGTAGTAGATATATTTTGCTACTGCCTATTTTTTATAAATTTATTTTTGGCAACTATGGTTATTATACGTTAACATATAAATGTTCTGAGGTATTCATATCTAATTGAATCGTCAAAATAGCTAATCGCAGTTGTTATGGGACGTATTTAACTTAAGTAAAAGGCGTACCTACTTTTAACAGGGAATTCTTCCAGAGTTTGCCAGACTACGATCACCAATGACACTGAAAAAAAATTAACAGCACTGTTTAACCTGCATATTTTTGAAGTGAAACTTCTTTATCGGGGTTGGAAAAAAAATAGTGTAACATATTTTCGTTACGCGTCACATTTTTCCGTTACGCGCCATCTTTGTTCTTATCCCTACCACGCGTGATTCGAAGTAAACTTTCTCCAGCGGAGTAGAGATTGGCAATAAACTTTATTTAACCAATTTCTGTAAAGTTGCATATAAAAAATTATTTTTTGAAAAATAACGTCATAAAGAAGTTTCACTTCTTCTGTTCTTACGAGTGTACGCTAGTACACGCACACATTTTTTGACGTGAGAACGTCTTAAATTAGGTTGCGGCTCGGAGTCACTCATGAAAAAGTGTAACGCCCGGTAACTTTACGATGAGTCACCGAACGAGAGAGAGGCCTTGCGTCTCTCTCCCACTCTTTAATAATGTTCATATCAATAAATATTCTACCGAGAAAAAGACGTTGTCACGTAAAATCTTCGCCCGTAAAACCGACTTTACAGGCAACCATTTTTTTTTAAATTATTACTCACTAAAATAAAGTTATCGAATTGGCGTATCTACTGCAAACAAAGCTGAATTTTCAAAAATACTTAACTAAACCAAACTGTTACTAAATACTACTTTGGTTTAAGACGTATTATTAGTATTAGTCATTTTTTTTGTTTTTATTGACTCGCTCGGATTGGTATTACCGTCTTATCTTTTCCTTCCTGTGTTCTAGTTCAGAGGTTAAGGTAGCCGGTAAACTTACTTTTGCTTGGGGCCTAACATCCCGGCCTTAGGTTTGCAACGCACTGTGACCACCTTTGGTGTCTCTAGGCGACATTAATTTTTTACCATCAGGAAATCTGTCTGCTTGTTTGCCTTCAAATATCATAAAAAGGTAACGAATATTTTAGTTAACAAAATCTGGTTTGGTTTCAGTAACATTCAGTTCGTAAGTAACTTTCCAGTGTAACCAGTAACAAAAACATTGTTGTAAAGTACCAGCAATTTTTTTAGTGTAACGAGGTCCAAGGATATCTGCACACTTATCCGCAGAAATGTCCGTCAAGTGAATTCCCTTCTTCTCGTTGGCCCTAGATTGTGTTGCTAAGTCTGGCTGTTTACAAAATTTATTTCTAAATTAGTAATAATTGCTGAAATGCTTAATTTTATGTTACAGCATTTAATTAGATTTAATAAGTGATATAATTATAATGTAATGTAAATTACGGATATAAAGGCTATCTATCACATAATAAAAGATGCCATATTGCCGTTTATGTGTAACCAATACCGTCTTTACCATAAGGGCACACGGGCCAGTGCCCAGGGCCATATTCAGAGGGCACCGAAGGATCGACTATTTCACTCATTTTTAACCTTAAAATATTTTGGCTGGGTGCATTACGTTTGTTTTTCGTTGCCCTAATTCTTCAGCATTCAATTTCGCGGCTTAAGAACGACTTACTAATTTGTCGATAATTATGAGCATAGAAAGTGACACTCTTCAGAAAATTGAGTTTGAGGATTTAATAGAAGATGTTTCTCAACAGAAAACCCGAAAGAAACTATTATTATGATCATAAAAAAACAGCAGCATACCAAAATTATTAATGACATATTTTAATAAAATAAAGTAATTGATTACGCAAAAAATCATAATGAAAAAAATTGTAAAGTTTGACTTCTTTATATTCCAAAAAGGCCACAATATTGTGTGCGGAAGGGCCCCAAGTTGTTTTGTGCACAAGGGCCCTAGCATGATTTAATACGGCCCTGTGTGTAACGGCCATGAAGCTGTAATATAGCTTCATGGTAACGGTCCTGCTTCTCGACCTTTATTAACAAAAAGCTACCGGCCGCACTCAGAGATGTCAATTAATAACAATTTTGTTTATAAACTGTCGAGTTACTGTCTGATTAAAAGTTAATTGACGTCTCTGAGTGCAGCCGTAACTGATGATTATATAAACTTCCCATTTCAATTCCCTGTGTTGGTCCGGGTCTGAAGAGCAGTGTAAGACCATTTGCCTCTCTGCCAGGCAGCTGGTTAAAATATAGGTCATCACTGACAAGATCTCTACTAATAGTGTGCTGTGCAGCAACATGCCTGGGTAGGGAATCACCGCCTTATCTATTCCTGCCATCATAATGACTGCATCATGTTCCTGTATGAAAGGTAGCGTAGCCAGTAAACTTTCACAAATAGGCTTGAAAGACAAGGGATGCTTCCTTCTATAGGACAACGACGCACCTGTAACATATATGGTGTGTATAGGTCACGGTTATCTCTTACCATCAAAACATAATATGTGTGCTCGTTCTCTGACCACTCACAAATTAACAAGTTTTTCAGGCCACAAATGCAACCAGTTAATTCATGCCACTTTGTCCGAGCTGCAACAGTTCGTGCTGAAATATGACGTTCAATATCAAAAGCGAGGAAAATAGTAAACGAAGACTCAGAATGCTAGACAGAGGAGGGTTTTGTTTAGAAAGATATCCAATGAATTTCTAGGCCCTCGCAGGTTACAAACTCAATTGTCTAGGGCTCAGGGTGAAGAGCATAGGTACGACACGCGCCCACAATAAATTCCAGGGCTTGATGGGCCGGTGCACGGTAATTAGAGTTCGGTCGCGGGCGGGGCGTTTCGACGCCAAACCTCATTTGCAGGAGTGCTACTAATGATTACTACGGGAACTCGAACTTATTCCGTTACTCATTTCGTTGCAATCGAAAAGAATCGCAGTTTACTTTCACTTATAGTAAGATTGCATCGTTATATCACTTCTCACTGGCTCTAACTGAGATAATTTTCACACGTCTACAAATAAATGTAATAAACTTATAGATTATTATCGGTAAACAGATTTTTATTACAGATATGTCTTGCTGCTTTTTTTCCTGCTGAT
>NJDD01000237.1:79308-95639 GCA_002245505.1 Calephelis nemesis
TTTTTATTACAGATATGTCTTACTGCTTTTTTTCCTGCTGATTTCTAGGAGTGCTTAACATATTGCACATTTCTTTCGCTTAATTTCATTTTAAAATCCCTATCATTTTTAGTATTTTATTTTATTGACAATGAACACTCCGCTTCATTCACTTTCCAACTCTTTTTGTTTGCTTCGCGGGTTATTCGGCAACCGCAGTGTTAAAACCACATTGTCTCATTCCACGACATTTGGTTAATATTTTTTGTTATTCTTTTTGTTGCGTAAGAGAAGACCACGTCGCGCGATAGATAAATAATCTTTGCAATTTACTTAACTGGATTATTGCATACTTCAGTCAGTTAAATAAGTGGCAGAGTGGTAATTGGTGATAATTTTGTTGCGTATTCACTAAACTAATTTAATATTATCGGTATCTCCTTTCAACGAAAGTAATAGAAAGAGACAATCACGTTTAGCGCTGTCAGATTAGTCTGCATACGACATTTCTACAGACGTTTAATCTATCACTCGGAAAACGTTGATTAAAAGCATCACGATTTAACATGTCCAGACTACTAAGACATGAATGAACAAATGAATGAATGAATGAACTCTTTATTGTGCACATTTAAACTTATTACAAAATGGTACAATTAAGTATTAACAAGAGCATATTATTATAGTTAAAAAAAGTTAAAATAAATTATAGTTAAAAAGGCGGTCTTATCGCCAAACTAAGCGATCTCTACCAGACAACCTTTTTGTCTAAGGAGATTATATAAACAAAGGTTCAGTAGGTAGAGATTAAACATACAAAAGACTATAACACAACATTAAAATATTAATAAGACATGTCTAAACTGTTCCATCTCTTTTGTTTTTGTTTCATTTGAAAAAGACGACATACATATAAAATAAGTTTAGTTTGTGAACAGCAGAATCACCGCCATTGTCTGACTTTTTTTGAACCATAACTTTTTCCACTTTATGTGCAAAGCCGATGAAATTTGATACAAGGAAAGTGTACTTGCAATTTTTTTTATTTGCAAGTACTTCGTAAAGTTAACTAAAGTTCAAACTGTTTTTATTAGACCGTGTTTTAATATTTGTCGTGAACCAGAAGTAGGAACCGTGCCCTTCCCACTGCCGGTTACACACTCAGCCAATTTATATCGCGAGAGGGCAATTACCGACGTTTCCGTCGTTTTCGGTGCCTAAACGTCATTTGGGAAAATTATTACATTGGGCGAGTCGCCTCCGGCCAGTGATACAACCGTCTACACTGCGAGTTGCAATAGTAGTGCCTCTGAATGAGTATACTACCCATACGTGTATGAAATTAACGGCGAGCTGCACACAGTTGCAGGGTTTGTATAATTAGGTTCGTATAAAAGTATACTTTATATTGCATACTACAAAATTACATTAAAGTTCAGTGATATTACAGAATGTCGACGCTCTTTTAGTTATTGTCTCTAATGCCAACCTCTCAGATTAAGGAAACACTTTTATGAATAAGAAAATGTATATTTTTCGTTTATTTCCTTGGGCACTACTCCATGAAATTGCTGGTAGTGTCCGAGTATGTTTTAGCACTACTATACTTATTGGCTGTCAAGATATAAAATACATTAAAATAATATTTGACAAACACATACAGTAATTTTAAACATTAGAATAAATAAGATAAATAAATAAATATCTCTGGACAAGTTACACAAATTATATGTTTGTGTTATGGGTGTTAGTCAACGATACTAATACATAGAAATACTTAAATAGATACAAGAATAAATTTAGTAAACACCCAGACCCGGAAATGCAGACATCTAAATGTTCATCACACAAATGCCTGCCCCCGTCGGGAATCGAACCCGAGACTCGCGGTTGGTCGGCATAGTTAGGCGTGTACTTTAGCCACTCGACCAACGAGGCGGTAATATATAAAGTGTTTATTCGCTCAAGCTAAAAATACAGATTAAAAACGTGTTCGTTCATTAAACGCTCACATCTTGTAAAACAGACAGACGGTTTTACGGATGGTGAGACACCCGCCCGCCGCCTATAGATAGCAAATATAGGAACGACATACGGCCAATGTTAATAATGTATGTCTAAAGATGGATTTCAAGCAATCTAGATAGCAGCGTATTCGCCGGCCTATCCTACACCTAATTACCATATTTATCCTGTGCACAGATATGTTATTGGCAAGCGATAGCATAAAAATGGATCAAAATATCAATCATGGACAGCAAGTTTTAGATTAGGATTGATTATTAATATTGGCCGTTAAGGGTAACCGATAATCAGATCCTACAATTCGGGTACAAATGACCAACGCTGGCGGTATAGCAACTGGAACACATAGATCAAATCAAATCAAATATCCTTATTCGACTATTTTACATGGTATCATACAGTAACTGTACGGTAGCAACTGCAATAGTCGAAGAACTGTGACGCACCTACTTACTCCCCACTTCCGTATAAAACAATTACAAAATCAACTCTATTTCGTGAAAAATGTAACAAAAATAATGATATCAATCTGTAATTGTATATTTTTCTTCCCGAAAAAACATCAACACGAGGTTACATATAAATAAGATCACCTTCAAACAGTAGATAAAATTTCATGATACTTGCACCTTGGTAGAATTTTATGGTGTTGTCCTATTTGTTCGTAAGAGAGTCCCTTATAGAGTTGTTCCCTATAACCTATTTGTTCGTAAGAGTTCTCACTTCAATAAAAAGATAGAAAGGAAAATTGTTTCATTTGGACTTGTATCCACCAGTAAGTAAGATAAGTTTGAGCACAATACATATATTTATAAACTCCATAGTAAGAGTCGACAGACGTCACTGGCCTAAATAAACCACAATGTTTATGAAGCTAAGCAGGTGGGCTTAACAGTTCGGTTCAATTACATTTAAGGTAATATAAGAGAGGCTTTAGGGAAATTCGGTTTATGAGAATAAAAATGTATTAAAAGCAAAAATAAGACTTGGTATAATCTAAAATTTGTTTTACTTTGCTAAATTACAAATAGATCAAAGAACAAACAGCAAAGGAAAAGGATTTGATATATGAATAGTGCGGGGTCTAACTTCATAGAACTGTTTCACTACTCGAAGGACCTAAATCTTTTTACACCTATACTTTTTTATGTAAATTGTCTTTTTTGTCCAAGTTTGTTTGGTAGAGATGACACGAAGCGATAAGACCGTATTTATGAGTATATTCCACATAACGTTGAATCCAATCATAAAATAAACTATAGAGCTCAGTTGTGTATCTAACATTTACGATTTCATAGATTTTAACTTACATGGGTATGTTAGAAGCTCCGGCCGAAAATTGCCTAAAATGATTTGAATTTCTATGAAGGACTGGGTCGCCTAGTACTGAAGACAAGTCAAACAATACGTTTTTTCCTACAACTGTTTCCTAGTTTTGAACTGAAAACTTCTTTAGCCGCGTTGAGCGTTTTGGTAGAACCCTCTACCAAAACGCTCAACGCTATTTCGTTGGGAATACGGGCGTAAAGATACTCTTTTTAGGTTATCATCATTTGTTAATTATCGAATTTTTATTTTTTTTATTTTTTTAGCACTTGCCCTGTGCGTGGGATAAATTTCTATAAATCTTAAAGAATATTGTGCTAAGTCTATGGGTTTGCCTCTCTCAGTCTCAGACGCAGTTTCCTAAATACTTTGTAATAAGTGCGATAACCGTGTATTCTTTTATTATTTTACTTATATATGGACAATAAAAGATTTTAATTTAAGCACTTCACAATTTCTGTCCTCCACTCATACATAAATGTCTGAGTAGCTTTAAATTTCACAGTTGACATCCCAAATCCGTTAAGGAAAATCGCATATTTATTCACATAACAAGCGGACAAAGAGCATCTGTTTGCTCAAATTAAAACACTTCTAAGACAAAACTGACTCTCCTTTGATCCGCTAAGGGCCCGCCATACGTTCTCTCTCCAAAAGGTCCGGGAATCCATTGAGCAAACTTTTACTACGCTCGCTTTGAATGCTCATATTTACACAAGTCTCGCGTGAGATTTGACAAAGAAAACTTGCTCAACACAAATGTAGGAGCAGGGAGTTTTGAGCGCATGTTCAAGTACTTTTCAGTCTACATTCTAAAGCTCATAAAAAACTGCTTTCATAATATTAACATTATACACGAGATTGTGGTGCAACTTAATGTACGAGGTTTTGACAAAGCAGTGTTTGAAACTAGTCAAAAAAAAGCTTCCGAGTAACTGTTTGCAGATTTCCTAGTTTTTTTTTTAATTTGCTTTTTATTTAAACCCTAGTTTATATTAATGTTCGCCCCGAACTGAGACCTAGTGAGGAGTCAATAGATCCTTATAAAATGCCAACATTCTTTCATTCACCATATTATCTTTGTTACGAGTATGGTACCAAAGTATTACCGGAAAGCAATCGCATTGAGCGTATTCCTTTTGCTGCACTGAGTTTAAACAAGTAGTTGGTTTTCCACTTTTAACCCAGATCACTAACTAGAAATATAACAATAGTCCATTAAATATAAATTAAAAATCTATCTATTAAGTAACATGGCGATATTTACTAGGACTTTTACTAGGACGCACAAATTACTTATTTATTTTATAGTTTGAAGTTGTGTGATAAATTACTATATAATAATAGGAAAACAATGTGCCTACGTGCACGGCGAAGAAAGCGACATTTAATAGTAAACCCTAGTGGTGTTAAGCAATGCCTTATATGTGTACGTATACTAATCAATGTAAATTTTTGATGATAAATATAAAAAAAAATACAAAAACATGAGTAAGCATACAAAAACTACTACTACAATGAATAACACTCAAATTAAAAATTCTATCGTATTAGTGGCATGGAAGTAGTGTGTAAATAATGAAATACACAACCTTCTTTTGCTGCAGTGAGTTCAAACAGGCAGTATATTATTTTCCATTCTTAACACCGATCATAAAATGAAAATTATAATAAGTGGTGTATTAAAACTCAAAAACCCGAGCATATAAAATTTACTTCCACAATGGGAAATGAGATACCTAATTGACCGACCGAACGAAGCGACTGAAGGGCTCTGTGTTGACGGAATTGCAGTTATAGAAGTACATTTGTAGATTTGTATGTTTGATCGACGATAACTTGAACAGTTTTGATTCAATCTTCACAGAATTTAGTAGGTGTGTAGATATGCTTAATACGATTTTGAAGTTCGAACACGGGCAAAATCGACGGTGCTGGGGTGACCTAAGTGGGGTATAATTATATTAAGTACATTTACACACCTACCTACCAAATTTCATGAAGATTTAATCAAAACTACTCAAGTTACTGTTGAACAAAAAGGTTGTCTGGCAGAGATCGCTCTGAAGCGATAATACCGCCTTTGTGCACCTGAGCTAAATATTATAAGTGAAAGAGTGCGTATTTTTTTGTAAATTTTGGTGCATAATAAAGTGTATTCATTCATTCATTCAAATACACAACTTCAACCTCATTTGAACACAGAGACTTTCGTTTTCATAACAATCGCCGTTTCAGAGGAGTATGACCACCAACACCGTGACACAAGGTTTTTATGTGTAATTCAAACTACTACTATTATTAGATTTTGTTATTATATAATAGTATAAATTATGTATTGTTATTAGATTACAGTAAGGACAAAATTGACAAAAATTGAAAATCAGGAATCTATAAATTTCATTGTTCTGAATACAACAGTGTATACATACGTTAGTCAAACTGGATGAAACGGAACATTGTCACCAATGATGTCGTCGAAGCCGTCACCATCACCGTTCAAACTTCAACATATTATGTACATGACAGTATATTGTTAAAATTGCAGCCTTTGGCAAGTTGGATAAAAACATATTTTTAACATTTTCCAAATGTTAAAAACAGATCGCTGCCAGAATGACACATTTTTGATTCGCCGATTGTAAATTAATATTTTAAACAAATCTAGCTTCAGACAGGGTTAGACAGAATGTTCAGTATTTCTTGTACTATAATATATAATTTAAAGCAAACGTAACCGCGTCAAACAGTTTGAGAGATGATAGATCTAAAAGCTATTTTGGTAATGTTTTTTGAATGTTTAAAAAAACAAGAAAACCTTTCCAAAATAGCTTTTTCATTCGACGCACCGTTTTATTGTCATATATTGAGTCTGTGGTTAAAAGTGTTCAGCCACATCGTTAACTTTAACAGCAGTAAGCCAGCTCGCCGGTACCAAGCAGAATGGCGCACGGCGCGACCAAAAACTTTTTGTTCATTTTACTTTCACACGAAAAATGAGACTTTTTATTATCCTGTAATTTTTTACGACATTGAAATTATTATTTCTTTGAATTTCTTAATTGCTACAACTAGAAATGTATTTTATTTTGAGTTCTTTTCAAAAATGTATGCTACTCAGGTTACTACTAGTTTTATACTATGTCACTACATAGTATAAAACAAAGTCTCTAGTCGCTATGTATAAAAACGTTAGAAATGCATAATACTATAACTATTCTAGTAGCGAAGCTTCCCACGGCCACGTGACAAGCCATCAGCTCCCACCGCCAAGGGTGAAGACGCTCCAACTATTTATAATTAGCGAGAACTTCGCAATAACTTGGAGCTCATAATTTATAGCATCTCAACTCCAAAGTATCAACTCGTAAGTAATCTGCTTACCCGTATAGCGTGAAAACTTACAGATTAACGGACGTCTTTGTTTCAAACTTTATCTATTACTAGCCTACTCCCGCTGCTTAGCCCGTGCTGCTTTAACTGTCCCGGCTTTCATTCAATAGAAAATTTTATGTTGAGATTGTATTGAGTTTTTTGAGAAGGTTATAATTGTTACTTGAATATTTTTAATGTATAAAATATACAGAGTAGTGTACGAAATAGTTACTATAGTTCTTATCGTCGGTGTTTGGTGGAATTCCATTCTAGAAACAATTATTTATTCACAAATACTTGTACTTTGAAAGTACAGGTGTTTGTGAATAAACAATTGTTTCAAGTATACAAAATATTTAACATTTTTATTTTATGATAAGTCTAGACTCGAGTTTAGGCCTGATACTGCACTTGCAACTCACGAAGCCAGCGGGTTCTACTATTGCAAACCTACTTATTAATAGCGAATAATTTTTAATCATTTACCTACAGTTGTACACAAAATTACATACCGATTTCGCTCTCATGCATACTTACATTGACAATATCTATATATTTATACGTGATACCAAAACTTTAGACCCCTTTTTACAAAAATCGCGCGGACGCAGAGCATAAAATTTCGCACACTTTTATGTGTAGGAGAAGTGCAGAACGCTAATATTTTTCAATATAAATACTTATAAAGTACATGAAATCAATAAATAAAACATTACCCACACTACCATGCATTTGACACACACAAACAAATATATTGACTGTAACGATAAAAGATCAGAGATGGCGCACTAACTATTCACAAAGTTTAGTAGTTGATCTTGAGAAATGAAGATGGCATTATTATCCAAAAGATATTTAAATTTACAATGATCAAATTTTGACCAACAGGCGACTACTCGCCTTCATGGGTTGCAGGAACTGTACTATACATACATTTTTTATAAATCGCAATAACGTGATGATTTATAAAAATAAATGGCAAAAACAAACTTAATCTCATTTTTTTCTTAATTTTAAAAATCAATTTTCAAGTCATGTGTCAGTCATAACATTTAAAAAAAATACTTATTTACTCTCCGTTCTATAAATTTGAAATCCTATAAATATGTATTTTAAGACTAAGCCACTCGTTTTCAAAACATAGACTACTTTTTATTATCCTAAGCCCAAGCGTTTCTAGTAGGATCAAAAACTTCAGAAAGCGGCAAAAAGCTATATTATCAAAGTAAGGTTATCAATGTATATGATAAAGTAAAATATTTATTACTTTCAGAAATTGATGATCCAGGAAATTATTTAAAAGAAACTGTTAGACCACCTATGTTAAGGAAATTAAGTTACTTAAATAAATACCAACTTCCTAATGTAATCAATAATTATGGAAACAGAACACTAGAATATATTGTTCCTAAATATGTAAATGAATTACCCACCGAACTGCAAACGTTGTTTAACAAGACCAAAAAATGTAAAAATTTACTGAAAACATTTTATTTAGAAAATCCTTATCTTAAGAACAGTTAAATTGTAAATCATACACGAGAACGGCTCACTTACACAAATAAACCTCCATAGGTTTGCGAGTAAAGTTTTTAATAAACAAAATTGTGTAATGTTATGAAAAATTATTGAAAATAAATAAAAAAAAAATCTAAAATGCGGGAGAAGCCCGTATACATACATATATATCATGTTACCGGAAAGCGAAACATATGCTACGTAGGCTATCTGTGTACCGAAATATTGAGGATAAGACCGTGTTGCAACCAGCAAGTAACACATGTTGTTTTCGATACAAAATGTCGGATATGAAGCAACAAGCACCTCGATGGTAACCGAACTAAATAAGTTCTATCCTGCTAGCTCAGTAAGCGAATTTGATATATCAATGTTAACATTAAAATTGAAACCTAACATATTTTATGTAGTAATCCATAGTCCATACCCTACTAGAGGAATAATATTGGAACTTATACTACCAAGTTATTCCACTCAAATTCAAATCCAAAATTATCTTTACTTCACTTTACCCTACAAGAGGCACCTGTGACGCGTCTATATGATATAAATTTATTTATTATATATATTTATCACTAAATCTACCACCGGATCGGAACGCGGCCTCACACTGAGAAGATCCGGCAAGAAACTGAGCAGGCTTGTCTCTTTCCTTATTTTAAAATATGTATACAACAATTTGTACGATACTTTTTTTTATAAGAGATTGGTATGAGGAGCAATTAATTCCAAGCGGTCTTAAATTCCACTAGTATTATAGTATGTCAGACTAAATGGTAGAGCCCGAAAATGACTCGCGTGGTTTTGACAGTGTCATGAGTAAAGAAGGCGAAGAGAAAGAGGCTTTTAATATTTGAACTTCAGTTAGCTAGCGTTGCGACTTTTGGGAACTTCAGTTGTATTTCTTACCATCAAGAAATTAGTTGGTTAATTTGACCGCCTCGTTTCCAAAGGGGTTACCGTACACCTGCTTATCCTACTGACCAACCGCTAGTCTTGGGTTTGATTCCAGATGGAAACAGGGATTTGTGTGAAAGATATGTATCTTATACACAAATCTCTGTTGTGTTCATTTTTCTTTCAGTTTTATTTCAGTCTGGGTGTATATTATATACACTGGTATCTATATAACTATTTCTACATATCAGTATCGTTGACTAACACCTATATATATATATATATATAACACACAAGCATACCATTTACTTAATTTGGGTCTAGGTCGATTAGTGTATTTGTTTTAAAAAAAAATGCTTTCAAACACTGTAAAAAATAAAGTTAAGAATATGAAGGTCATATTTGTGAGCAGCGCAATAATTCGTGGCGGGAGTGCAGCGGCCGAAATAAAAGTGTGACGTCCCGTCCTGTGCTATCGGAAAACTTTTCTCGTTAAACTTATTTCCTGCTATCTGCCCACCGCAGGGAGCCCCGCTTGTTGGACTTATCACCCGCTTTATTAAATTACTTGCTCATTTCAATAGCGTCTTTTGTTTGTCCTTTTGCCATCTTATTCTCAACGTGACTTCCATTTTGTCTTTGATTTGTGGAGTCCATCGAATTTAAATTAAAAGATTTAAAATTTAATAAAATAAACAAACGATTTTAAAATTAAATCGTCTCGGCCTACTTGCAACCTATACAAGTATATACATATAACCTATACGAAATATCGACAAATAAAATAAAAATACATCATGAGTATCCTGTATATAGTACACTGAAGGGGTAGGCAGAGGCACAACCAGGGCACCCACGACTAGCTGAAGACACTGAGTCCCTCAATGTGATAGGTGGCATCCCGTTTGGTATCCCGTATAAATAATTAAAAAATATACTAAATTTGCTGGTATGTATTACTATTTCGTTAAATATATTTGTGTATATACATTTGTGTACATATAGGTAGCTGACGTGATATATAAAGTGGGGTCGGTCTTTTTGCAGTTTGGCTGCACTTGTCTAAAATATTAAGTTGAAGGAGGATGTTTTTTTACTCTTTGGTCTAAAAGTGGGCGTATACACTTTACTTAACGCCACCGACAATGCATTGAATTCAAGTTCGATTTCTAACAAAGGCATGCATTTATGTAAAGAACATAATGTTTAATAAATTTGCATGCTCATTTGGGAATATATTTCTCATTAATTTATACTTTTTTAACAGGTTAGCCTAAATTTTAATCATTGAATTTGTTTACTCTTAGCTCACTGTACATTATGAAGGCGGTTTTTTGTGAAAAATAATTGTATCCATGTAAAATTTTTAGTTTTAGTCATTTAGTCATAATTATAGTTAGTGTGTAAGTAAAAACAAAGTGCCTTGAGATCTTATCCTCGTAGCGCTAGGCAGAGGTACAAACAACCATCGACGACTAGCCGAAGGCACTCACTCCCAGTTCAGAAACTTGAAGTTAGTGCTTTCGGCTCGGTTAATGCCAGTCAGTTTTAATCTAAAATTTATCTCTTAATAACTCATTTTAAACAGCTGTTATGGAAAGACAAATCAAAGGTCGAAACTGATTAGTATTTCGGAAACTAGCTGTTAATCCCACAATGCTATAGGTGGCAAACCTATTACTAAACCGACACTGACCCGATCCCGGGCAACGATGTTTTTATTACAAAATTGAATAAACACATTTTGTCCTTGTTGCCCGACCTGGGGATTGAACCCGGCACCTCATGACATGACAAACTCAATACCGGAGCGCTAGACCACAGAAACGATTTAGTTTTGCGTTATAAAACCCTCCATTTCGACCATTAGAGCAATATTTTTAATTTATATATTAAGTAGAACATTCTTATATCATGACTAACAGAAATAACAGATTTCGTTCAATTTGAATTTCAAAACATTCATCAAAGTCATAAAATCTAAATATTAATCTTCCATCTCCATTACAAAGTAAATCCTTCCATGTCAGATAGATATTGAAATTAAATTTTATCTTCCATTTCTTAAAGACTTTATAATGGGCGAGTGGAACTTTCCAGGGCCCTCTATCTCTGGAATGTTCCGAACTAATTGAACAAGTGCCATTGCGTCGCAATTACGAACAAACTTTGCAATATTGCGCCGTCCGATGTCGAATCGATTTAATGTATTGCGAATAGCAATAGCACTTTGTTTACGATACCTTGACGTCGAATTAAGCTGTTTTTGCTATTATTGGGAATTACTGGATATAGCTGGAGAGCTGACGAAATTTTTCTTACGTATTTTTTATAGAGCTTGCGGATTTCGTGATGGTGATGAGTACATGTCTTCTACAGACACCACATATGGTCGATAATGGAGCGTTGCCAACCTGAGGCTGGGGTACAAGTTAAGCGCTTTACCGGCTATTGGAAGTGATGTGCATACGTTGTCAGCGGTTATCGTATTCCGATCTATGGGTAAGAAAAATATTTACAATAAATGTACTTTGTTGCCACTTTAACGATGGACTGCATAATTTAACTACGCTTTGAAAAAGTATGGTGCGTAGGGACGCTACAAGCATCGTCGGCGTTACGCGTCTTTTAGTAGATGCTCTAAACTTTTCTTGTTATTAGAAGACAGTCGAAAAAATCCAATGTCAAGACGTACAAATCGCCTTTAAACACCTAAAATGTAAATAATGTGTTACCTGAAGCTAGGGGGTTAAACCTTTTCGTAAACATGCTAGTTTACAGTCTGCCTATCAAATTGAAACACGATAATGGTAATTCTGTCGTTAACAAATTATACTTATTTTATATGGATGCTGTATAAAAAAAATTAAAAAGACGTTCCGTTTCGATATGTCAATTTAGTCTGGAGTGTACTAAATTCATGACTGGACATGTCAACTTGTAACATTTTTAATATACGTTTTCCGAGGACTAAATTAAAAGCATGAAACTGTAGTAATATAACTTATGATTAAAAGTTCGTAGCAATGTAGCAATGACATGTACAAACTAATTTGACAAAACTAAACGAATTTTGTCTCTTTCTATTACTACAATTGAACGAAGACAGCGATAACTTAAAATTAGTTTAGTAACTGCGCAACAAAATAACCAACTTCTTTGATGTTTAAATAAAACCGATGCTCGCACGATGGAAAATTTAACCGAAAAATACAAACGCTCTATTTTCCAAACAGGAAGCCTTTGGCATTTTTCATGGAATTAAAAACGCTTTTCAATAAAAATACCAGATTGCTGTGAAACTAAATAACCCAAAAAACTGATTTAGTAAAGTGATGCAGGGCGGCGCAAAACGAACTGTGAACAAAGACAGCAAACCGAATGGACTTTTACTCCTTTTGTGAAGGACAAAGAGTTGTTCGGATGACAGAAAGGTTCATTTCTGTAAATCGAATTACAGTTTTTCGACGGAACATTTTTTCGCTAGGACAATTTTTAGATTGAGCTCGTCTAGATGGATAGTAAAATTAGAGTAATAGTTTTATTGATAAATTGCTCAACTTACACAATGACAAACCTTATTCCTTTTGTTTAGAGTTCATTCTGCTACACAAACATTCTGTAAAAGAGTTTATGGTTCTGTATTAAACATCGTAGACATTTCGGTGATGAGCAACATTAAAATCATCTTATTCAAGAACTAGTTTTTAGTCCATGTGACATTAAACTTTTTCTTCTATTGATTTTTCTACTATATCCTACTATGTAATTACTGTCAAATAATTTAATTTTATCTATTAAAGGATTTGAACTCCTATGCGTAAAGTAGCCTAAATCAATATCTAGTAGGTATTAATTAAAATATTTTCAGTTCCAACATTTTCTGTGGTGTGTGTGTATGTGTGAATGTCATTCTCACGGCCGTCACGGAATGAATTATATTTTACTTTTCCTTTATACTTTGCAGGCTTAAGACCTTCATTCTAAAAAGGTTTATAAGGTTTTTTATATCCATTAATAGTGTTATTTTTAAAATGTTGCATTTAAAAATCAAAATATTTACAATTATTGGTATTTTTCATTAAATCTTTAACCTTATTAAATATGGTCTCTATTTTAATGATTGTAAAGATCAAAATAATAATTATAATTAATTTTTAATTATTACAATAATTAATATTATTTGTTATTTTCGTTCGGTCAAATCTTAAACACCTTGTCAAATGACAGCGCGCCACAAACAATTCAATCTTACTTATTCATTCTGTTCTTTGTCTAATATGATTACCTTCCTTACACAATTTGTCATAAAATTAAATAAAAAAATGCGAACGATGTACTAAATGAACGAAATAATTGAAAAATGAATGAAATATTTCGTTATAATTCTGTAAACCGAATTAATTCTTATCAGTTCATAGTACATGAACTACGCAAACCTAGCAGGTCTTTTTTAGCAGATATTTCATGTTAATAGAGGTCGATGGAATTTATATATTTTTTGACATTTTATATGTCAAAATAATATTTCATTGTTTAATTTATCTGCGTTTAAGGTTATGCTTTTGGGTATGCTTTCGGACTTTCATAACCACAGTTCATAACATTTTTGATCGTTCTTGGGTCCGGTCATGGCCCCTTTCATTTCTTCTCATAAATCTCATCAAACTACGAAATGTTCGTAGCCACATAGAAAATAAATAAAGGGTTAGCTAATTTATTTAGCTGGGGCTCACTTACAATTACCCTCCGCATAATACGTATTGTCGTTTGAAGGTAAACATGATAAGGGAACGTTTACAAGAAAATGCTATTTTATGCTATACTTTAATAAGACGAGCTTGTAAAAATTTATAAGTAGGTGGTATAAGACCCAAAATCTCCTTGTGTGTTTCTTGGAACAAAACATATGTGCCAAATGCACATCCTCTAAAGCACATCGCTCCCCTTATAAAAAGGATAATACAAAGAGAAGATTAGTAATAATCGTTGAATACAGACATTATAGATCTCGTAGACATGCCGCTGTTCTATGGTCGGAGCACAAAATATGTGCTTGGAGTCGGAGTGTTAAGCCTAATGTGTAATTTTTCTGGCTACACTACCCACACCCACCAATACTGATTATCCTCCCGCTATACGACTGTGATAATTATGGCGGCAGCAGTAAGGCAGTAGGTACATCCCAGCCTATGCAAGTTGTTGGAAGCTGGAAGCTTACTGGGTTTACTGGGTGTTTATTAAATTTATTCTGTGGTCTAGCGGTCCGGGTGTTGGACTTGACTGCATGAGGTCCCGGGTTCGAATCCCGGGTCGGCCAACAAAAAGAAATTTGGATTTTTCCAATTTCCTAATAAAAAAATAAAAAAAAAATGTTGGTCGGGATTGGAAATGTGCCCGGTTGGCGATAGGCTTGCCACCTGTCACATTGTGGGACTTAGTATCTTCGGCTAGTCGTGGGTGTCCTGGTTGTGCCTCTGCCTACCTCTTCGGGGATATGGGCGTGAAGATACTTAACTTTTATTCTGGTATGTATCTCTTTAAGTATATATATGTATTAGTATCGTTGCCTAACGGTTAGATTCAATTTGTGTAACTTGTCCAGGGATATTTATATTTATTTATATTACTACCAGTGCCTTTTTTGTTTATTTTTATGTGAGTAAGACAACGAACAAACACACGGCTCTCCTGATGGTAAGAGACAACCGTGGCCTACAGAAACCTTAGATATTACAGCATTGCCGTCCGTCTTCAGGAAATCCACCCACTTGTTTATCATCCATTAGCATAAATAAAATATAGGCAAAAGTTTAAATTAGTAGTCATTCAATGTCCGTCATCCAAAAAGTAACGTACCTATAATTTATTCAAATACGAAAATAAGTATGCTTTTCTGTAATCGCGTTTTCCACATTGCAATGTTCTGTTTTTTTGGTACTGAAATATCGCATACCGTGTTTCCTAGCCAAAAACACAAGCTAAATTTAGACACATGAGGAACTTTAGTGTAACATTAACTAGTGTTCCGTTGTTAATATTAATCGAATACATAATTAGAATTAGGATTGTATACGTGCCCGGTTGGCGATGGGCTGGTTATCTATCACATTGGTGAGACTTAGTGTCTACGGCTATTCGTGGATGCCCTGATTGTCTCTGCCTATCTCGTTGGGAATACGGGCGTAAAGATACTCTTTTTAGGTTATCATCATTTGTTAATTAGATTTTTGAAGTGAAAACTTCTTTAGGCGCGTTGAGAGTTTTGGTAGAGGGTAAAATCCTCGGTTCGCGTCACCGACATGCTAATGATAATAGTATATCTATAGCTATGGAGAGCCAGACTAGCGCACGCGCAGTAGCCTGTGTACACGTATTTCTGACTATTTCTGGCTGACAAGATAATTGTATATTGATTATTTTTTCAACCACTTTGTATTTATATTTTGTTCATGATTTGTTTAACCCATCATATGTAACTAATAAATAAAACATAAAAAATTTCATATAATTTTTGCATATAGTTTTAATTACTCTCAACTTAACAGTTCCGTTTTCACTTTTATCGGCAGTCTCACGACTGCTACTGATTTTTTTTTATTTCCTAGGTCATTTGTACGCTGTCCACCTATTTCTTTAATTTTTGTTGTTCACTATCCTAAACTAGCTATCAGATAACTCTTGTCTAATATAAGTTTACTATTTATACTCCTTCTTCATGTGTTTTTATTTTTATTTTAGGTCTGAGTAAAAGCATACTTAAAGTTTATTCTAATCTTCTAACATTACGCAGTGAACAAAGAGAATAACGAAAAATCATGTTTATATCAGACAACTGTAATGTAATAAGCAAAAAATAACACAGATAATAAAAATGTTGCAAGTTTCCGGGAAATAAAAATTGACTGCCCTATGTATTGTTATTTTGTTGTGCTTATTGGCATAACAGTTGCAAATATACGCTAAACATAAAGACATTGGTGTCATGCCAAAATAAACAGGCTTCAAAGTAACAAGCTCATTTTCTCCTCTAAACTGTAACAGTTATCCTTGGAAGTTGGAAAGACGCACTAACTTTGTTTATGCTTTTATTAACATGCCGTGCTGGTGCCTGGTACAGTCAAACTCACATCAAACTACCCTCTTTTAAAGAAAATTACACTTTGTTGTTAAGGGATAGAGGTTACCAAAAGAACCAGGTATGGCCTTGT
>NJDD01000238.1:26021-64146 GCA_002245505.1 Calephelis nemesis
GGCGCTGTATGCAATGTTGTCACCATTAATAAATACGGTCGCGTTTGGTGAAATTTTGATGTATACGATCTTAACCCGTTTCCGGTCTTACCCCAACTTACCTTATTTCATTGAATTTGAATGATAACTTTAAACCTTCCCCATAACTCTATTAGTGAAAATGTTATGAAAATTCAATAGATGGACAGGTGATCGTGAAGCGGCCAATAGACTTTGTTTTATAATACCTACCTAATATGTATGTAGGCACCTAGTGAGGATAGGGTCAGACTCACTTAACTGTTGGAAAATATACCTATCTAATCTAGATCTTAATGACACATGAACAACAGTCAACATCTAGCCGATAGTTATGGAATCAAGCTCTACCTACCAACTAGGTACATAACTTTTTTTATTTCAACATTCCTAATCCACGAACTGTTTTAAATTATACTATCCTTGGCAGAAAGTTTCTATCTCGGACCCTGGAATATCCTAAAAGAGCGTACCTACTTTTTTGAATTAGTGATGTGTTTAAAAATTGAGAGGTTTTCACAAGATCACCGAACTTTGTGGGCGAGTCGAGTGCTACCCGGGATGCCAAACCTCTTCTGGGTGCTGCCAGGGGGGTTTCATTTACAACAGTTTATGTAGATTCAGGCTCAGGCAGCGCAATGCTAATTTCCACCACATACCTACATTCGAAATTTTGTTAGGTACGGAATTCCGTTATTAAAAAAATTCGAACGCAACATACCTATGGACCTGCCACACACGTCGGGATTTTTTCTTTAGGAAGTGTGAGTGGTTTTGTATGGGACGCCATTTTGTTTCGGAATTTGGAAACGGGATTCCGTAAAGTTAAAGGTATGTGGTGGCCCTAAGAGTCTCACTTCACTAAACAGGACTATGGATTACCTATATACAAAATTATCGTATTCGTAATTATCGTACAAATACGATAATTATTATAGTACGAAATCCAACCTCGATGGTAATTGACTTTGACGTATTGTCGGTTGTCAAATTCAAAAGTTTTAAAAATCGAAACAGTTCAAATTTCAAAACCCAAAACAAAATTGTTTTGAATTTTTTTGATGTAATTTTTTAAATTAAATTGTGTTTTGATAATACAGAAATCAAAGAGACAGAAATGAGAAAGAAACAAAAGCTTGAATTACGTATGTACTCTTTGAGGTTGAACTTTTAACTATTATTGATGTTTACGAAGTCTAAACTTTATGAACTCGTGCGTGTTTTTAATTTACAATAAACATTTATTTACAGTACAGTTACTAAAGATTACAGTGTATAATTTTGGTAACAGTTACGTATACTCCCTACAGCTTTGGTATTTACAAATACTACAGTAATAGGGATTTATAAGAAATGAAGATCCATTTTATTAAGATCCTTTTAATCCTAATCCTAAAAATAAGATTATTTTAAGAGTTTTCTTGTAAATATGGAGTTGATTAAGTTGATTAATGAGGAAAAAAGAACTATTCCTTTTTTAGAAAGTTTGAATGTGATATTATCAAAAAGTGATATCAAATGCGATTCAGTGCCAGAACTAATTGATGATGAACTTATTCAGGAAATTCAGGGTCTACCATCTAATACATTTGTGGAATTTGGGAAATCTCTTAGAGATATAAAATGTATTATAATTGATGATGAAGGCATTAGGCAACATGTGGTCTATTTAAAATATGTAAAACCTCAAAATCTAGTGGTCTTATCTGTTAATTTACCTCATTCTGCGTTACAAGACAGAGAGTATACTTCTATAGAAGAAGTGGCATCAGCATTTAGGAGCTATATTGCAAAACTGGACAGTTACTTGTATGAATTAGAGTGCATTGATAAGAATTGTACAGTAGTTGAACCAGCAGCTCCAACTTTTAAAGATGAGTTTAGAAGAATTGCTCTTGGTATGTTACTTTGTTTGTACTTACTCATAGGTTTTTTTTATAATATTGGAAGGCAAACAAGGAAAATGATTTCCTGATGGAAAGAAATTCATGCCGTCTAAAGAAACCAAAGGTAGTAATGGTGCGTTGCCAACCTGCATGTTAAGTCGCAAGCAAAAGTAAGTCTCTGGCTACCTTAACCTTTCGAACCGAAACACGTCAATGGCAAGTACTAACATTATGGCTGCAGGAATGAGTTGAGTGAGAGAGAAGAGAGTGAGTTGCTGCGTAACTCCACCACCTAGTAGGATGTCACATTGTTAGTGACCATAGCCTAATTTGCATTTTCAGTCTGGAATTACTACTATGGCCTATCTAGCTCCTCCAGGAAGCCCAAATACTTCTTGACATAGCTGAAAGTCTGGGCTCAGAGATCCTAGATTCTTGACCTGTTAGTTTGTACTAGCCTTGTAGTAGATGATAACATGGCCCGCTGTTTCTTCTATTTTTGTGTAGATTCTGCACATAGGACTGCCAGTAACACCTAAATTAAACAGATCCTTGTTAAATTTAGAATGGCACTACTATTAGAAAATGTATAAGGTATTAAAATTAAAGAGTTCTGCATGTTGATCCTAGACCGTTTTAAATAATATTGTTAGCTGTTAGATAGACCTATCTAGACAAACAAACAAACCGGAAAAAGTCCTGGCAAATTTGTTTTTATGAGAAAAAAAATCTTTTTGTTGCCTGATCGTGATTGAACATGTAATCTCATGAAGTCAAGTCCAACACTAGGCTACAATTATATTATTAGTATGGATTAAAAAAGTTATTGTATTGTATATTTATGTTATATTCTAGATGAAAGGACTTGGTTACACATTGAAGTAACTTATGAAGGAGTAGCTACTAATGTTCAGCTTATAGGCCAATCAGAGAAGTGGCAAGATAAGTTACAGGCTGGACTATTACAATGGGATCATGACAAAAATATTTATGAGAATATTATCAATATATTTGGTAAGGCTGCTGATTTTTCAATCATCTTATTTTTGTATCAAGTTATATAATTTTATAATACTAACATTTTTTTAGGTCTTATGTAAAGGGGTCTTATTCAAGGGGTCAAGTTTTATACAATATTAGCTACCCGCCCTTGCTTTGCTTCGGTTATTTAAGAATAAAAATCCTACTAATATTATAAATGCGAAAGTTTGTGAGTATGTCTGGATGTCAGTATGGATGTTTGTTACTCTTTCACGCAAAAATACTGAACCGATTACGATGAAATTTAGTATGTAGGTAGCTAAAGACACAGAATATCATATGGGCTACTTTTTACCACGGAGTTCCGACTTTTTGCGACGTTCCGGATTGGGACTTACGCGTGTGAAACCGCGGGGCGCAGCTTTGTTACGCTTCAACTATATTTAATTTTGCGGCCAGAGATTTTAACTTTTTGTTAACTCATTAGTTGTTAATTTTTTCTGATATTGTACAGGGCAATTTTGATCTAAATTACACGTATAACATATCTAACAGATTTATTTGATTAAGGGTCAATACAGTATTGTTAAAAATATGTTCTAAAGTAACCCTTCATTTTATTGTTTCAAGTAAACGCAAAAAACGGTTATTGTGGGTTATTCTTTAAAGATAGACATATACCACCACTTACTTTTTTTGAGATCTATCGAAATTAACTTTTGCTCGAAGCCTAACATCCCGGCCCCAGGTTGGCAAGGCACCATTACCACCTTTGGTGTCTCTAGGCAGCGTAAATTTCTTACCATCAGGAAATCCGTCTGCTTGTTTGCCTTCCAATATCATAAAAAAAAAGAAGAAAAATCCCACCATACATTGTTTTGTTAAAACTCAAAAGGTTTTGGCAGCGTTTTCTAGGAAAGCTCCCGATCTTATTATTTTTTGCCGACATATTGAACTAACATCGTTGGTTTGTACAAAACATAAACTTACTATACACTAAAACCTTCCTCAAGAATTGTTCTATCTATTGTTGAAAACCGAATGAAAATCCGTTAAGTACTTTTCGAGTAAATCGTGAACAGACAGATAGACGGGGGACTTTGTTTTATCATATGTATTGATTAGGGAAAATTTGTTTTAGCATAAATCACATTATACACAAGAAGACATTAAAAGAAGCAAGAAAATAGTATTAATTTAAAAAAAGTATCTTCACGCCCATATCCCTGAAGTCGTAGGCAGAGGCACAACCAAGGCACCCACGACTAGCCAAAGATACTAAGTCCCATAACGTGATAGGTGGCAAGTGGGCATATATCCATTTTTTTAAAGAAAATTTGATTTTTGTTTGTTGCCTGATCCGGGACCTCATGTAGTCAAGTCTAACACTTGAACCGCTAGGAATAATGCATGGACAAAGAAGATATTTTTAAAAGTAGAAGCAGATATTAACTGCTTTATTGGACAAGGTGTTAGTTTAGGCATTGACTGAATGGATGGGATGTTGTTTATTCAATGAGCATCTAATTCTAGGCTGTTATAAGCATGGGTTTGCACCCATAAGGACTATTAATGTCATTCAAATTTAATTATAATCGAAAGACTTAAACAAAGTTCCCTCTAAAGTTACCTTTGTTGGAAGGTATGTTTACAACCATCTGAAACATCTTTAAATGTAAATATTTCAGGTCAGGTTGTGTTTATTCAATTTATTCCAGTCTCCATACTTGTAAATATTTTGTGGGCTGACACCATAAAACAAGCGTATTTGCTTAAGTTTAGGGTTAAATTCAATTTGTGTCATTTTCCTAGGTATATTTATTTATTCATGATTTATAAAAGTAAATTAGCAATGTTTTGTAAAAAATGTGCACTGACGAAACCTTTACTTTATAATCAAAAATCTGAAAACATGTCACAGTTGAATTTAACCGTTTTTGTGAACATGTGGACTTTCCTAGTATGTTCTTTATATTAAATTATAGTGTTGTTATATTTTCAGATTTATCAAATACATCTCTTGCTCTGAACAATTTTGACTGTGATAACTCAAGAAAAGAAAATGAGGCAGAAATAACTTGCGGAATATGTTTCTGTACAGAGTTGCCAGAAAACCCTGGCATGCCACAACCCATATGCCAAAACTTGAAGTGTGGAGTGTATTACCATAAATTCTGCTTGTATCAGGTGATATATTTTAATAAAATAAAAACTACATACAATATTACAATATCGTAAATGTGATTTTTTGTTGTTAATTGCTTTTTGAATTCGTATGTTTGAGAAAAAAAATGTCACACTAATTATAAATTATTCTGTGAATCCAACTGCATTTTATCACGCCAAATGTTGTTGTTGGTAAGTTTAGGACATTACTGTACAGTTGCATTTGTAAATACATATACACTTACAAAATGTATTTGACACCATATCGAAAACTTTTGTGGTAGCTTAGATACATATCAAATTTCAAAATTCCTTTTCCAGTTTTTGTCGGAAACCAGTGGTTAAATATTTAGCAGTTTTCTGCCCGCAATGTAGGTATATCGAACAAAGTATGTGCCTTAAGCCGCGCCTTGCGAGCTGTAAGTGCCGACCTAATACGCTGTTGTAGTAAAAATGTGTTATTTATTACATATTAAATAAAAATCGAGTTGCGTTAGATAGTGTCATGATTGTCATCAGTTTCCCAATTAAAAAAATAGGGGGAAAAATCCTTATGTTGGTCCCAGTTTGCGGAGTAAAATAGACCTTCTGTCTCTCTGCTAGGCAGCTCGTAATAGGCAAGCAAAGGTTAAAGTACTACCCACCAAGACCACTGGTGTTTGAGTGCTGTGCAGCAACTTACTCGGATACTTCACCACCTTTGCTACGGTAGCGTAAGTGGGTAGATTGAGAGGTTTTAATCCGGCCTGGCGAGGGTTTTAGAAAAAATATGAACCTCCTTAAAAATTAATGGTCAAAATGTTAAGATTATTGAAATTTGAACAATTAAGATACTGAATCGTTACTTCAGTAATAGGTATGTTACGTATTTCATATGTTAATATTTCATAAATAGATTTTATTGCAATTTAAAGGATTGTAAAATAAAAAAAATGCCTTAAGTTATCTTTATACAACGTTTTAATATTTATTGCTATTTTTAGGTGTTTTAATAACCCGCCTCAAGATTAATTATAATGCTACAGCCAGCCACTGGATTTTTTTAATTTACCGGCCCGCGGTCAAAAGAATTTGCCCACCCCTGTGTAGCTAGTACTACATATACATATTTTGCTTATCTTAGAAAGATGTTAAATATTGATCACACTATAGGAAACGGTTGTCTCCTCCCATCGAGAGAGCCGCTTACTTGTTGGCTGATACATAAAAAGGGAACATTTTAGGTGTAGTGTAAAGTAGGTACAAGTTAAGATTGGGAAAGATTTTGGTGTTTAAAAAAAATAATTTTTACTTCTTTTCCCTACTGTGCGCATACTGATTGATGTGTCCTATTTAACATATCTTCACACCAAGTCTCTTACGGGTAGGCAGAGAGTATCGAAAGCCAAATCTTTTTGGTTACTTTATAGCTTACTAGCTACCTGTTCCGGCTTCGCTCGGATGGTTTTTTTTTATTATAAATTGAGATGTAAGGTTATCCTAACTTTCAAGTAGGATGAAATTGCACGTGGTGTGCAAATTTGGTTAAAATCGGTTAAGCAGTTTAGGAGTCCATCGCGGACAAACAACCGGACCGGCCTTTGCGACGGAGACATCCGGATGTATAAATTTTGGTTTTTTATACCAATCTTAATCTATCTCTGATCTGAAAAAATTTTTTTCAGTGGCTCATTGCTTGTGATGGAGGACGTCCGCCAGCATTTGGAGTGGCTAACGGCAGCTGTCCTACTTGTCTACAACCCATTGCCTGCAGTGAACAGGATACTTGACGAAATCTTAATAGAAGTTAATGGTTATATCTATATATAATATATTTTTGTTAACAAATTAAAAGTATGGGCAAAAGTAGCTGTTACACTAGAGTTTAGTATCTATAGAAATTTGTAACATGTTTCGATAAGTTTCGGTTTCATATCTAAGTATACACACAATTAATCTGTAGAAGGGTCAATTCTGTAAAATATTGAAATAATAAATAGCAGGGCGTGTTACTGGATCGATACCAAACCCAAATATGTGATTAAAAAAATTTTGTCTGTCTGTCTGTATGATCAGGCATCACTTGAAAACTAACGGTTCGATTTCGATAAAACTTGGTATAATTACACCTTATTATCCTGGACATAAAATGGGATCCTTTTTATCCTGGAAAAAACAAAAAAAATTAGTTTTATCACGCGCGGACGGAGTCGCGGGCGGAAGTTAGTACTACATATACATATTTTGCTTATCTTAGAAAGTTGTTAAATATTGATCACAATAATTGTGTGTTCGGGTTTATATTTATCTAAATAAACTAAATTAAAATCACCATTGTGTTTACTTTTTAATATTACAATTCAAAATTACGTAGACATATTTTGTGGTTACATACAATTCAGTATAAACAATGTCGTGAGTTGTGACCACAGATAATTATTAGTGTAAGCCTACATCGCGAGCAAAGAATTAGTTTTGCTTTTGCCTATTAAAAAACCCGCCAAGTAGAGCTGATGTACATTATGGCCAATGTTTTGTCTGCCATTTTCATTTTAAAACTGCGTCTGTCTCTATTTTTAACCTATTCCAAAATATTTCACTTTTGACAGCTGTCAAATTCATTAAATAATAAATATTTCCTAAGTGTTGTTTTTTTTACCTAGTGTCAAAAGTGTAATAGTTGGACCAAGTTTTTAAAATAAGAGGTCATGACATATCGGCTAAATTGTACGGCAGTAATATTACTATACAAAATCGTGTACACTTGTGTTTGCGCGACTAATGCTAGCATCAGAACAAACTTAAAAGACTGACTCAAGGTTAAAAGACAACGGTACAAGCTAACGGTCCAACTTATAGTAGCTATATAAAACTAAGAAGAAAATATTATGTCCTGATGTAACTAATAACAATATACATAGAAATAGGAATAATATAGGACTGAGTATTGTTTTTCAACTACAGCATTTTAATTTGCAAAACTGCAAAATATTGACACTAATATTCAATGACGTTAAAAACTTGTCACATCACTTTTAGCTATGTTGATTACAAAGTTTTATCTTTACATTGCGCCCAACTTATCTGGTTCAGCAAATAAATAAATTTCACTTCTTTTCAGTTTTCTAGTGTGTTGTTAGTTTTTCTGATAGAGAATTTAACTTAGAAAATAGCGATGATGATAATAATCGATTAATAAAATGTAGTCATGAAAATTTTACTTTCAATGCTCAAAATATTACAACTTAGCGAAGATTAACAAACTTATTGTGGGATTTAAAACCACAAATATAAAGTGAATAAATAAAAAGTGACGATTTGAAAAATGTCTTCACATATTCGTCATTTAAAATAATAAATTGGTTAGCTTTATTCGACGACGAACTGAAAATTTACACGCCAAATGAAGTTGAAAGTGCATTGATGTAGACGTAGCCTTACGGGAGCTGTACGGCAACCAGACTACGTGACTTCTAGGCCCCGAGCTCCCATACTTTTAACGGGCTACCTAGGGACGGGTGTTTGGCCTTAAAGCTGGTGATCGGCAAGGAACACCGCCGCTTTCTACACACTTAAAATCGTGAGAGATATGTCTGTAATTTTATACTTTAAAATAATTAGGTAGCGTTTTTACAATGGATTATTCTAAAATCAGTTTTATTTTTATTCTTGTCTTCTTTTTAGTAACAACAAATGTGCAAAAACATTTTTAAAAGCATGGGCAGCTGCTTTGCAACCTGCGACACAAAAGCCGTGAGTAGGATGTGAACAAGTTCTATTAATATCGGAAAAGTGTCACATAGTCATTCCAACATGTGTAAGTGTATTTTAAATTAAGATTACCATTTTACAAGCTGGACCGTAAAGACGCTCGCTCGTCACTTTGTTAGCCGAAAATAAACTTTCTACCAATTACAACCTCATATGATTACTCCCTGTCAATTGCATAGTTTGTGATTGGTGGAAATACCTACTCTATTTTCATATACATGGCGGCGACATACAAAATGATTGTATAGCACAGATAACAAAAAATGTCAAAGATCAGTATTTCTCACTGGCATTATTGCTATATTCACATGTCTACATTTCCTTATGTATACCTAATAAAAATAAAATAAAAGCAGATATTTATCAGTACATGTGTTTTAATATGAAGTTTTTACATGACAAAATAAATTAATCACTTACACATGAGAGCATAATATAAAAATGAAGTTTATTGAATTTATTTAAATTGTCATGTAAAAGTAATCTTATGAGGTAATTTATCACAAGGGCACGGTGTCGAAGGTGCGCGTTGTCAGACTTGTACTGGAACCTGGAGCCTCACCACTTTGAGGGCAAGTCTCTCTGCCAACATTCTGAAAACAGAAACGAGCAAATTACCAGACTAATAAAATAGTACTAGAAATTTTACACAAAAATCATTAACTGAAATTCTTAAGTTTCGTTTGTAAATTGTCTCGGTCAGTAGTTCTTATCTCTTAGTCACGAGGAATTATTTGACAAAAAATCTATGGACTTTATTACGATATAATGGATTCTATTCTATATTCATGGACCACCCAGTTTCTTGATTTGAGTTGTTTCAGTTATACATAAAAAAGACCTTGAAATTTCACATCATTGTAATGTAAGTCAGATTTGCATGGCAAATTAATCTTAATATATTAAGTATGTAAATAACGATACTAATAATGTAAATGCATGAGCTAAATTTCACAAACACCCAGACGCAAAACCTCCTGTTTATTGTTCACAGTATTGTGTATTGTTCAGTACTCCCCTGTGTTGGTCCGGGCTCCTTTGTAGAATAGACCATCTGCCTTAGGCGAGCATAGGCTTACCGTCACTAACACCGTGACATCTTACTAGGTGGTAGAGTTTCGCAGCGATTCGCCCGGATTGGTACCACCGCCTTATCTGTTCCTGCGGCCATAACGTGTTCCGGTTGGAGGGTAAGGCAGCCGGTAAACTGACTTTTGCTCGAGGCCTTACATCCCGGCCTCAGGTTGGCAACGCACCATTACCACCTTTGGTGTCTCTAGGCGACGTGAATTTCTTATCATCAGGAAATCTGTCTGCTTGTTTGCCTTCCAATATTATATAAAAAAAAGTATTATTTTCATCTTGCTAAATGTCCGCCTTTATAAGTAACTTTATGATATATATCATAAGGTTTATAGTCTTATTAAAATAATTTTGTTTTAAGAGCTTATGAAAACCCCCTTAATCCTTGCTGAAAATCAAACACTACTGCTGCATTACTTAACAGCTGTCGTATGATAGTTTCGTAGAGTGG
The DNA here is from genome assembly GCA_002245505.1 of Calephelis nemesis. Taxonomy (NCBI): domain Eukaryota; kingdom Metazoa; phylum Arthropoda; class Insecta; order Lepidoptera; family Riodinidae; genus Calephelis; species Calephelis nemesis. The sequence continues at coordinate 36,357 of NJDD01000238.1, forward strand.
ACAGACTTATTAACCATAGTATATTGACAGATAATATACTCGAACTTAGACTCTTGCTGAGAACATAAAGGCGATATGTAAGTTAAGTATGTACGCCCTGGCAGACAATATAGAAGGAGGTCCTTGGGGACGCGTGAATAAATGGACTCGATAACGGTAGGTAGTCTGAAACTAAACGCGGCTAATACAGTCATGACGTATGATACCTCAGATCAATCGTCTATACGAATAGATGACAGTCAAGAATACAAACCAGTTTAAGTACTTGGAATGCATTGTCTTTAGGTATAGTATTAATGACCACTGATATCTCAGTCCGAACCAAGACGCCTTGAGCAAATGGAGCGAATCACTCGGTCATTTGCGATCTAAATAAGATCATTTTTAGACTTTACCATGTATTTACAGAGCTATTCTCCCTAGTGTCTCCGTAAATAATTTGCAAGAAATCTTTAAACCGCACTACTACTAATAACTAAGACAGCCAAATTTTTAGAGCCTTTACCATGAGTTAGTAGGTATTTAATACGTCCGGTAAGTAACGTTGTCGAAATAATATATTACACTTTTGGTTTAAAGCGTGTTTCTCTTAGTTACCAATAGAGGCGCTGTTTAAAGTTTTCAAACAGAGACGGCAGCGAGTATAAACTCGACAAGCTATAAACTCATGGGAAGGGCTCAGAACAAAAGCACTATAGATTTTGATACGTAAATTACTGAACGTAATCTATAGCAACTCATAGTAAAGAGTCTGTTCTTTTATAAGCACAAAACTGTAAAAAAGTCGTCTGAGATGGTATGATCACAGAATAAGCAGTAGTACTAAAGTACAGAAGATTCGACGATGCACAAAACCCAGCAAACTTGAGTCTAGATGTGTAGCAAAAGTTCACATTAGGCTGAGCGAGTATACCCGATTTGCCAACTTAAAAACTGACGCACGTCAATCAAAACTAAAACTCAAAACTTTGGTTGAAGGTTTATATAGCGCTAAGTGTAGCTGAAATAGTATCCAAAAGTCTGTCATGTACTGGTTTGGAGGGTAGAATAGCCAGTAGACTTGCATAAAAAAGATCTTTAGTAAAAAATTTGTGACCATATTCGGACCATGTTATCAATACCTTCATATCAATCCATAACTAGTGTCTGACCAAACTTTCGGTTTCGGTCAGTTTCGGTGAAAAATTCAAGTTTCGGTGGCAATTTCGTTTCGTCGGCAAAAATTGACCGAAACTTTTACCGAAACTGAAACTGTTTCGAAAGTCGTCGAGCGCGTTCTCCTGACTTTGTTTCGTGCGGCAACACGGGCGGACTCTGATGGCAGCCCTGATCGGAAATCATCGTGCGGCGTTCGGCTTCGGTCGGTTAGCTTCGTAGCAACACAACTTAGTTTGTTAACGGCCGACATAAACATTCATCGGAGATTATGTTTTGAATGAGAACTTAATTTTGAAAAAAACAAGATAGCAGTATACCTTTGAATTACATTATTTTAACAAGGTAAAAATACAGTTTTTTATTTAATATACCTATACAATTGTAGAAAAACTTAAAAATGCACCAAAATTTGGGTATTTGACGGTATTATATATAAGGTCACGTGAGTTTCGGTTTCGGCCGAAACTGACGGCACGACCGAATTTTCGGTTTCAGTTTCGGTTTCGGTCAGAAAATCAGTTTCGGTCGTACATAACCAAATAAATCGTTTCGTATTTAAGACTGTATCAATGCGATAAGATTACTTTTTGTTATTCAAATCTAACAATCCATTCAAGATATTTAGACTAGAGTAGAAGCCTTTAAAAATAATAAAAAGTGAAATAAAATAGTAGTAGGATGAAACCCATTAGAAAAGGAGGAGAATATGATCAAAATGAAAGGAAAAATAAATTACGGTCGATCCGAGTTCGGGAAGTGGGACGGGGGGGGTTAAGGGTAAAAAATGGTTTATCTTGATTTCCGGCAAAACTAAAAGTCCTATCGAAAAAAGTCATATGGCAAAGTTGTAGGTAATAAAAAGATTTAAAACTTTTGTCCTAACACTTTTTTCACATAACCTCAAAATTTATGTGAAAAATTCAAAAAACCAAGTTTTTGTTTTTTTATTTTTATCTTTTACAAATATTTCTTTTTTTTTAACGAAATTTGGTGAAAACTTGGTTTCCGATTGAAAATTAGGGTGTTTTTTCGATATTAATTCAAAATTAGGTGAAAAAATAAATATTTTTAACCAAATAAATTACAGGGTATTTGGGACATAAAAAAGGTAAGTTTTCACCAAATTTCGTTAAAAAAAAGAAATTTTTGTAAAAGATAAAAATAAAAAACCAAAAACTTGGTTTTTTGAATTTTTCACATAAATTTTGAGGTTATGTGAAAAAAGTGTTAAGGCAAAAGTTTTAGATCTTTTTATTACCTACAACTTTGCCATGTGACTTTTTTCGATGGAACTTTTAGTTTTGCCGGAAATCAAGATAAACCATCTTTTACCCTTAACCCCCCCCCCTCCCACTTCCCGAACTTGGATCGACCGTAATTTATTTTTCCTTTCATTTTGATCATATTCTCCTCCTTTTCTAATGGGTTTCATCCTACTACTATTTTATTTGGTTTTAAAAATTATCGACCCTGGTCTAATTACGAATTTAAAAATTTCATTCTGAGCAAAATACCTACATACCTACACTCTAAAATTATTAGCAACCAACGTGGTGAGCGACGAGTTTATCTCACTCTAGCGACCTGACCCGGCTTCGTTCGGGTATAGAACTTATAACAAAAATCTATACTAATAATTTAGAAGAAAGAAAGAAAGATTGATTGTTTGTTTTAATGAACAGGCTCCGAAACTACTGCATCGATTCGAAAAACCCTTATTTCATTCGAAGCCAACATTATACCTAATTAACATACTAGGATACTTTTTACCGCGGTAAAATGCTTCATTCCTACGGAGAAACGGACAACGTGGCATGGGATAACTACTCTTCCGTACTGAGATAGCTGTTGGCGTTGCTGTTGGTATTTAAAATACTAAAAGAATTGTCCGATTAGGTTGAAAGTTTGTATGCGAATTTCGATAGTTTCATAGACACGTAATATGCATACCTATTTTTTTTTTCTATACTCATAAAAAAACGTCGTAATGTACGAGCATATTCAGAACGTTTGCACCAAAATGTCTTATTTTTTAAATGGGTAGATACACCAATTACAAAGAAAAAAGATTTTATCGTACTTTCGTTTGTATTTAATAGGCTCCAAAACTGTTGGACCAATTTGATAAAATATTTTACCATTAGAAATTAGTCTACCAGTGCGAAGCCGGGGCGGGCTGCTAGTATAACATGACATGGTTCCTGCTACCCTATTGTTCTTGTAAATATTAAAAGTGTACGTTTGTTTGTTACACTTTCACGCAACAACTGCTGAACCAACCATTTTTAAAAATTTGTACATACATTCTTGGAGGTGTTAAAAGCAACATAGAATACTTTTTAAATGACTTAAACGCGATCGAAGTCGCGGGTGACAACTAGTTTTAAATAAATGGAAGGCAGAATGCATACAACTGCCGTAGTATGAATTCTAAACCAGAATAAAAATTAACAAATGAGGTTTCACCAAGTTGTGTTCATCAACATTTAACATGTGTTATGTTGTAATACATAGGTAATGAAATATTTGAATATTTTTATATAAATTGGCTTTAAGTGTATATTTTGTTAAAAATAGTGAAACAGTTGTTTATCTTTGACTTATTTGAAATCTATAAGTGATAAATATATTCAAGAGATAAAAAAATATCTATATCTTAACAGACATGGCTCAAAAATTCTCACTTATAGAAATATTTACATATCTTGTGGTTGAGAAATTCTGCAAATATTAGTTGAAAATCATTATAAAATATTAGTTATTTGGAACATCACGTTATTGTATATTATTTAAAAAACCGCACTAAACTCTAAAGTTCAAATCTCCATACTTTAGGATTCCATACCCAAAGGGTAAAAACAGACACTATTACTAAGCCTCCGCTGTCTGTCTGTCTCCAGGCTATATCTCATAAACCGTGACAGCTAGAAAGCTGAAACTTTCACAAATGATGTATTTCTGTTGCCGCTATGACAGGAAATACTAAAAATAAAAAAATATATATATTAAGGGGGTCCCCATACAATAAACGTGTTTTTTTCGATTTTTTTTGATTAATATTAAAAACGCTTCAAATTTTCAAAGAATTGCCTTTTAAAATAAATAATTAAATAACAATAAAGTAAATATTTCCCATACAACGAACAAATGCACTTGATCAGTTTTTTAATATATTTGTGATATAACAGTGCTTTTAATCCCATAATATTTGAAATACTCAAAAACTTTTGACAAAGTTTTAAAATTTTAGACAAAGTTTTAAAATTTTAATTTTTTATCTCACCATTTTTAGAGTGGCGGATCAGTGCGCTGGCATGATGCGCAGTTGTGACTACTCGTTCTAGGCTCTGTTCACTGCACTATAGCTATGCGCCATGTATGTTTAGGCGTGTGTTAAATTAATTACGAAGACAAACAATGAACGAGAAGCACACACCTATTCTATAGCACAACTTAAAATGTATCAAAGAATGACTTGTTGATACAGAATAAATATTTGATGAGATTCAATGTGTTAGATGCCAGAACATACAAAAATATTTCAAAATATGAAATATTTTTTTTCTACATAAAAAATATACATTTTGAGTTGTATGTCTAAGTGTGACATGATTCTTAAAAAAAATACTTAATAGCAATAACTCATTATAATAATCCTTTGCTCATCTTATCGAAAATGAGGAAGGGATAAGGTGGAAACACATGCCACTAAATGGTGCATGGCATGCTTTCTCTCTTTCTTAAAATACACTTAGGTTAAGTCAGAAAATATTTCTAAGAAGAGTGAATAAAAAAGAAGCAAGTCTTTTTGTTTGTGTGAAAGGGTATTAACTATACATGAATAAATTTGCAAGGAAAAAGATCATACAATCAGAAAAACTAATGGTCTAGTCGAGAACTTTAAAATCAGTACAGAAAATTTATAACTATAATCTATTTATTTTAACAAGAGTGCTCAGTATGTCCTTCACATATTTCCAATACTGACAGAGTGAGATGTAACATTTGGCACTAAGCTTTGGTTCTCATTACCAATTTGTAATGGCACATTTTGATTGATCAAATTTAACTTTATGTTATTTTTGTGGACCAATAACAATGCAATACATTTGTTTGGTACTCACTTGTTAAAAAAATAGAGTACAGAACCAACAAATTTATTTGTGTTAACAACACTGACATCCATCACTGTGTGAATTCTTTAATTAGCTAGCTAGAGCTAGTTGTGTTTTTTTTTATGATAATGAAAGGCAAACAAGCAGGCAGATTTCCTAATGGTAAGAAATTCACGCTACCTAGAGACACCAAAGGTGGTAATGGTGCTTTGCCAACCTGAGGCGGCGATGTTGAGCCTCAAGCAAAAGCAAGTTTACCGGCTACCTTACCCTCCAATTGGAAGTTATGGTGGCAAGAATAGGTAAGGCAATAGTACCAATCCTGGCAAGTCGCTGCGAAAATCTACCACCTAGTAGGATGTCACAATGTTAGTGTGCTCTAACTACTCAACGAAAAACGTATTGAAAATGTTTGAAATGTTAGATATATAAAGAAGGGTTAAATAACCCTGTAAACAGAAATATTTTAGTTATAAATAGTACACTAGTTGGAAAATATTTTTATTCTTACAGTTTTTAGAAAGTTACCAGTTGTGATGGTAATGGGTCACTGATTTAAACTAATCTTATGCAAAAAAAGTATTTTTATACACATATGTCTTAAGAGGTAGACAGAAGTGCAACCAGAATACCCAAAACTAGCCGAAGGTTCTAGGTCCAACAATGTTATGGTTAGCAAACCTATCATCATCTGGGCACATATCCAGTTCCAGGCAACATTGTTCTTATTAGAAAATTTAAAAATAGGTTTTTGGTTGTGTCCTACAACAAAAAACCTATTTTTAAATTAGGAGTTATTTTTAAATTAGGACCAGACCTCTCAAAAAAGTTACCAGCAATTAATTAACATTACTAAGAAGAATGATTTGATTTTTTGTTTGCATTGAATAGGCTCTAAAACTACAGAATTGATTTAAAAAATCTTGCCATTAGATCTCTACTCACCGGGGCATTCATTATTAGAAAAAAAAAAACAAATGTCCACCTGTACAAAGGTGGGATGGGCCACTAGATCATTGGGAGGCTAAAAAGCACTGATTTGCTATTTTATTTTTCTCCTATTATGTTGAAACTAGGTACTTTAAGAGGCTTTAACGATTGTCAAAGGAGTTTGGTAAGGACTTTCGAAAAGTCAATAGCAAGGGGATTAACTAGAGTTATAAGTATCTGCATATGGATAAATCTGCCCATGTGTTAAATTCGAGTTTAATATACTGTTATTTTGAGTTGAATGTATAGTCATTGGTAAAAATAGATTTCAGAAACTCAAATAAACTGGTTTGTTATTCACTATTGTGTTTGGAAGTCATACTAAAGAAATGTTAGCTTAAGCTGTTTTTCTCAGGGTAATAAAAAAAGTAAACAAAAATGGAAAACCAATATGGAATAATTTACTATTTGTAAATAAAAACACATTTTAATTTAGAATATAATTTATTTACCATTTGTTATAAAAAGAAACCCATTTTAATATCAAGTGTTTTTATTTAAAAATATTGAGTAGATTCCAAGTTGTACATTTTTGTTTACTTTTGTCCATACCGTCGGTTAATAGCCAGATGGTCTTCACTTAATACATATTAAACAAAATGTTTAAGCATTACTTACTCAAGTTTTGGTAGTTGAAGTACTTACTTTTACATGTATTTGATTTTTAAGCATTGCAGCTCTAAGAATTAACATAGAAGTTTGTCGTTGGTATTCCCTTCCCATGGCCAAACTCCTTTCAAATGTAGTGCTTCTTTGATCAACATCCTTAGCGTAGAGTATTTTATTGTGTGAATCTATACGAGCCTGAATCTGACCGTCAAGTATAAGTTGCATGAGTTCATCTTCTAAAGCATTGACTGTACGATTAAAGGCAGCAGCCATTAGATGCATATCAGCAGATAGGTACGGACTAAAGTATTGGATTAGTGCTCTATTGCGTATTTGCATATACAAAGAATTCAAATGAGGTGCTAAATACATATCTAATAAAAGGTTATCCCGAATTTCATCAAGTAACCTTAAGCATGATGCATATTTAGATTCATAGAATTTAAAAATGATGTCTCGTAGTTGTGGTTCAAGTTCAAGGAATAATTTAAAAGAACTGCTAACTATGACTTGCTTTTGAAGTTCTGATCGATCAAAGGTGGCTAGGGCACATAGTCCACCATACACTGCAACATTATTGCTGCTCAATAACTCCGGATAGTCACAATGATCAATGCTAGCAGCTAAAAAATGTTTTGCTGCTGACTTATATTTCTTTGTTGCTAACTCAGCCAGTCCTGCTGCACATTTTAACCGTGTCAATATTGCTTGATTAGAATCTTTACCCGGTACTTCATTAAAATCTGGTGTTCCTTCAGCTTTTGATACATAATTAAGGACATGTGCCCAGTTTTGTAAATACACTGAAACCTTAACTACATTCAGGCACATCATTATAATATGTTTACCACTCGTACAGTAGTCTCTCGCTCTTGAATAGCATTTGAGTGCACTAGTAAGATCTCCACAGTCCAGGTAGTGGTCTCCTAAGTCGTCGTGACCTCTTCTAATGCTTTCTTTTATGGAATTTGTTTTATAGTTTTTTAGATCTGTATCTAACTTTTCCAGTTTGATAGCAGCTTTTTTAGTTTTTGTTTCAACCCACATTGAATCAAGCACAGGTATATCTTGGGAACCCATTTGTACAGCTACATCGGGCAGACCAGCTGTTGCTATAGCCTCAGCAAGTTTTTTGTGTAGTGTTTGATAAAGACTTACATTATAAGTGGTCATAACATATGCAATAGCCATTTTAAGGGCCTCTAATCTCAGTGAAGGACAGTGATCAGCTACAAACATTAATCTGTACAATTTTGCAAAGCCGGTATACGATGCAGCATATGTCTCCAAGTCCAGAGTTGGGTTTTCAACTACATAGCACTCAGTTTCATTGTTTTCATTATCCTCAAGTGGAACATCCACTTGCATTGGTTCCGCCGTATTCTAAAACAATAAGTTACATTTGCACATGAAGCGAAATATTAAATTATTATAACACATTTACTAATTCACATCCAAAAATGTAACACTAACCATTTCGAACATTTTATTTGAATAAACTTGACTTGCAAAAGAAAATACGCGAATTCCACTGTCAACGTAGAAAACCAACCTAAAACACAATAAAAACTTGTAAGATTTGAGTTTCGTAAAGCTTTATTATTATTAGTTGTTTTATTTTTGTTTACTATTTGATATTTAAAGATAAATATAACGTTTGCATCAGGAATTAACAAAATACCTTTTGCAATAAGTTTCTTTTTTGCAGCGGCATTTTTCTTTTTGATTGACGTAGATTTTTAAACATTGCCATAATTCTAAAGCTGCTGGCCACAGATTAAAAATTTTATATTTATGGGTCGTTTTGCTTACTGGTAACAAAAATAATATTTATTGCGCTGTTAAATTTATCATTAACGCTTAGCTCTTTTAAAACAATTAGGATGTAAAATCGGTCGTTAAATAGGTCATTACTGTAATTATAGGTGCCTGCCAATTTGCTCGCATTGTACCTACCTATGTAAGTAATATAGGTAAATGTGAAACCCATTTCCCCTTATTTTGAAATATTTATATTTATTTTGGGCTAATTTGAACATAAGGGGGTTAAGGCTTAAATGGTGCTGCATTTAAAATATTATTGCCAAATTGCAACACTTTCTTTCACAAACATTTATTTAAAACAGTCCAAGTTTATCGATTCTGAACCGGTTTTCCAAAATGCTGGTGCATTGGATGTTACCCTATATACTAGCCGGCCCAGATTCGTAAAGCTTGACATTAACAATTATAACATAATATTTTATGGTCCGAGTGCAGCGCAGTCTGCCGGATTTAATGTAAAACATTCCAAAGTCAACGATTAAAAAACATTTTCCAGTGGACCAAATTGTGAATCTAAACCTTTTTCGAATTCATTTGAACATACACATTTTTTTAAATCAAAATTGCTCCAGTCCTCTAAGTAAAATCTAGTAATATTTATTTGTCGTAGGCAACCATACGTACCCTTTTTTGCGGTCTACACCTAATATATTATTATGAATAAGTGCTCACGTATGTGTGCGTGTATATGTGTATTGTGTAAATAGATTTATATATATCTTTAGATAAAAAAGCCTGATATACACACCCACACAATCCTAATTGGAACCTAAACTATCTAAAAAAAATGAAAAAAGTTTTGACAGACGTTGCTCAAGCATTTGATAAAATTAGCATGAAGCTTAACAAAAAAAAAAAAAAAGATGTATGGTTCCCATACAATTCGCAAGTGTTTGACAGTAACATATTGGAGAAAGACTACTTAGAGTTAGGTATAGAGAGGCCCACCCTGAACTTAAGGAAATTCAATCTGAAGTGCTTAACACCTTCATTGCCATGGTAAAATCTATGAGTTTTGGTAATGGCCAAAAAACATTTTTTTATTTCGTTTCAAATGGTCTAAAAATAAGATAATCTATCATTTATTTGTTTTTAAATTATTTTAATAATGTGTATTATGCTATATATATTTGTCACGCGATATTGCGTGATCGGCCATACGTAATGCAATTATAGTCCATATAGCCGGAAACGCGATATAATGTGATATGTAAATCAAAAGAAATGTGGTAGTTGTCACTAGAAAACACAAAACATATTAAAAATAACTTTAATAATCATTCTTTATAATAAAAAATCTGTCTTTATCTAATCAAAAGTAACAAACAAGTCAAATTTTTCAGGAACTTACTAATTTTGGTTTCGTAAATCTGTTTGGTTTTATAAGAACATAAAGTACAAAGATTCTAAACAAGATAAAACATACATACTATTTAGCAATACAATCATGTAATGTAATGTAAAAAATAATCAGTGCACAGTGCGGGAGAATCTGGGCAATATTTACATTGTGGGTTAGATGGGATTTCTGGCAAATATGATTCTATAATTTTTTCTCGAAAATCATATAGTGTAATGCTATTATTGTTAGAATATTTATTGAAGTGAAACTTCTTTATCGGGGTTGGAAAAAAATTTAGTGTAACATTTTTTCGTTGCGCGTCACATTTTTCCGTTACGCGCCATCTTTGTTCTTATAACTACCACGCGTGATTCGAAGTATACTTTGTCCAGCGGAGTAGGGATTGGCAATAAACTTTATTTAACCAATTTCTGTAAACGCTCGCTCGCTTTTTGCACGGTCTGGCTTTGTGCAAAGGCTCTTAGATGGTCCTGGTTTCTCACTCATTATGAAAAATCACGAAAGATTAACGTTCATACAGCAAAACCAATAAATAATGCAGTAAAACCGAAGCAAAATTTCAAACAATTCGTCTAATTCAAACGCCAGTATAGTGCGCACTGGCACGTGCTGACTAGTCAAAACAATAGGCGACAGCTCGTGGCCAAGCTTTCCAACCTTACTTTCTTTAGTGGCCGAAGTTCATATCTCGCTCTGTTTCGCTTTGGCTGCTTCAGTATCTCCCATAGAAACTTATTAGGAGTGATCACGTGATATCGCGTGTCCAGCAACTGTGTTAAATCAAGTGTTCTTCGACCGATTTTATTTATACTCTGTACCTTTGATGTACCAGAATCAGAAAATAGCACCTTTGCAACTTTTGTTGACGACACGACTTTTATTGTTGTACTTGTAAAAAGTACATAAGAAGAAGCATAAGAGAAAGTTTAAGTCCTGTCAACAAGCCAAGTCTACATTCTAATTTAAATAACAAAAAGTAAAAGATATACGGATTTGCACCAATGAACAAGGAGTATATATCAGACTCCAACACAGCTGCTTGGCATGACACTTGATGCAAAGCTACTCTGGAATACTCTCTTAAAAAAGGTAAAGAATTAGCCATACGTTAGAGAAGTATGTATTGGCCTATTGATAGACATTAGAAATTAACAAAACGAAACAAACTATTGATAAATAAACAAGTCTTAAGACCGGTATAGACTTATGGTATTCAGTTATGGGGATGTACTAAGAAGTCAGAAGCTCATCACCATCATGTAAATATTGAGGCAAACTATCTCCTCGATGTCGCAGACACATTGAGAAAGCTGAAACAGACAAAGCCGTTTAGTGTAGTATTGAGTATTTAGTGCTAAAATCAAGTGACAGTGTTTAAAGTTTACGATACTAACGTACCTAATTTATTTTTAGAGATACTAAGTAAAAGTCGATGGACTATAAACTTACTCATTAGCCGATAAACTAGATGGCAACCGAAAAAGAAGCTTAGTAGAATTTATTATGGAAGTCGAAAATAATGTTATCTGGTACATGACAATGACGAGCAGTGACGTCCAGTGATCCTGGCGGACGTAGTTCCATCTAGACAAGTCGTCGAAAAATGTAATTAACTAGTCTGACCAGAATGTTTTAGTTCTAAGCCGTAATAGATTATGCTACCAAACGGGTTGTCATATCTTGACGCCAAATTTAGTATTAATTTTATTCTGTATAAAATACGAAATATGTTTTTTTATTTTATTTACAATTTTATTTTACATTGCGTGTTATTTTAATTCATCACCACAATTTTCAATTTAAAAATATCAGTAACAAAGAGACAATTTACTCAATAAATAAAATCTAAACGCGCATGCGTTGTGTGTTTCTTGGTAACATTCAGAGTTGATGGAGAAAATAATTTGGTCCCTTTAAAAATATGCTGCAAAATTTTGTAATGATGCTATATTCGAAATTATATCACATGTATTTGTATGATACCTTTATTTTAACAAGTTTGTGGACTAAATTTAAAGCAAAGTATAAAGGTAAGTTTGATTCAATGTTTTGTTTACTTAAATATTGATTATAGTTAACGAATATAAAAAAGTACCTATTTTTTCGGTTGTCGTAAATGGGGTAAAGCAACGAAGGTAAATAATCATAAACAAGAGGGATAAATTAAATATGACTTGCTATAAAGTAAGGTTGAGTAGGTATAAGCGCATTAAGTTAAATATTCTTAGCATTTTTCATGTGTTTTTTCGGAATGAATCGATTAGGTACTATTAAAATGTTTAAATTAGGGGTGTAATATGTGCTTTAAATGTTTAAATTTTAGATACTATCCTATGTTTATCGTCATGAATCATAACCAATCATGACATTTATAACGGACATAATAGAAACACGCAAAATATGTATCTCTGAAAAAAAAAACCTAGTTACTACCAGTTACGATTTTTTCAAGTAGGTACCTACGAAGTAATTTGAGTTAAATAAATACTAGTTACACTCCATTAGTGCCGGCAGAAGAAGAATATTAATGTTGTGCATTTTTGATACTTTGGAATGGTTAGGGAATAATTTTGCACGAATTGCTTTAATGATCAGTATGAAAGTACTATCATTTATGTGGTGGAAAACAATATTCATTTATTGCACTATCGTAGGTACACAAATATGATAACACGAACATTCGCGCAAGTGTCCTGCGCCGTCTTACGAATTTTCGATCAGGTCATGTGTCCTGACGCGAGTTTAGAAGTATTTACCCATCACAAAAAAGTACGCAACGCCGCTAAAGAAGTTTTCACTTCAAAAAATACTTACGAAACACATATCGTTAATCTCAAGAACGACTAAATCAATTTGCATGTAAGTATTGTAATTGTGAAATTTGTATCTTCATCGGGCTTAGTGGAATTTAGTTCACAGACTACATAAAGATACTACGTATATTTAGCTAATAAGACACGTCAAACAATTTAACTGAAGAAAATTTGCAAAAAACATGCTTCAAGTTCATTAACACATTATATACTTACCTACAAAAACATGTAGGTATTACCAAAGACAATCTGGTATTACTAAATATAACTTTTTTTATGGGACCACATAAGAATAACGACCTAGTTTTTTTTGGCGCCATCGAGAGAAAAGATGGTCGAAGTTTTTTCATAATTTTTGAATTTCGTGTTAATATTGAGTGAAATTAGTCAATTTTGGTGGTACTTTGTACAATTTTGTTCAGTGAAAGTGCACAAATGAAATAATCGTGAACAAATTAAAGTATCGTGTATTTCCTCATTGCTGCCAATTGCCAAATCTCATTACATGAGCTTGTGTAATGAGACAGCCGCATTACTCAAGAGCCTGACATGATTTACTGTCTACTGAAGACTTATGACTGATGACTAATTATAATTGATATAAAATTTGATGCAAATTTCTACCAAACGAATGGCAAAATACTAACGTGAAGGCCAAAACTTAATGAAAGAAGAAAGAAAGAGGTTTTGGCACCATCGTGAATGAAGATGGTCGTATTTTTTCATAATTATTGATTTTCGTGTTTATATTGAGTGAAATTAGTTAATTTAGGTGGGAATTAGTTTAGTTTTGTTCAGTGAACGTGCACAAATAGAAATAGAAATAGAAATATTTTTTTTTATTTATAACACGTTACATTTTCAGTTAAAAATAGGCATTATCCATTTAAGTTAGTAAAACTTGTGCTAGGATAATGCTGCTCTTCAAAAAAATTCTTATCTAACGTGTTAGGTACTTACGTTTAACAATTCCGCGAAACTCAGTAATAAAAAAGTCTAAACTCTAGTATATATATATATATGTTTCTTTTTATCTTTAGTAGCACAGCTATAAAAGATAACAAAATACATTATTTTGAGTGATAAACAAATCAGAAATCTCTTAAAATCTAAAAGAAGTTAACGCACAGCTCTTATTTAGGATTAACATTCAAAATTTAGTACTTTTTCAGTTTCATTATAGTCCATCTGTCTCAACCAGTCGAATATTTTTTCTTCGTTTCATTATATGAAATGTTATATATGTGCAGGTTTCTGTTTACCTTATTATACAAATTAATAGATTTAAAGTGCAACTGGTTCCTGGAAAATTTTGTGCACGTGTTAAAATTTGGAAGAACATTATATGGGTTACGTCTGGCATTGATGATTGGATCAGGAGTTATATTTTTCTGAGTTTTTAAGATACATAGAAATATGTATAGCTGTCAGTTGTAAGTTTTTTCATAATTTTTGAATTTCGTGTTAATATTGAGTGAAATTAGTCAATTTTGGTGGTATTTTGTACAATTTTGTTCAGTGAAAGTGCACAAATGAAATAATCATGAAGAAATTAGTGTATCGTGAATTTCCTCGCTGCCGCCAAATCTCCCAAAGTGAGCTTTTGTAAAGTAACCGCCGCTTTACTCAAGAGCCTGACGTAACTTTGTAAATAGTGACTAATGACTGTATAAGAATAATTAAAACGGAAGACATTTGACTAATGATGAATTAAATAATACGGAAGACGTGGCAGCATGGCCTAAAGGTCTTAGCCGGCCCCAGAAAGGGGCAAATTAACTTAAAAAAAAGAAAGAATAACGACCTACCATACGAATTATTCACGCCAGTTAAACTGCAAAAACCGTCTCCAAATATTTCATTGGGTAGGTACCCCATCGCGATTCTCTTTGCCATCGCGGTTTGATAATTCTTTTTTCGAAAAATATCAAATTATTACGAAATGGTCCCACATAAATTTTATCAACATACTCCTTGACGTCCTCATTTTTGTTGAGGTCTCTAACTCAAAACCCCTTGTCGGGTCGTAATGAAATTATTACGGGATCACCTAGGAATCATGACCTATAGGCTATAACCATCGATATCGGTTGGCTATTGGGTGGAGTAACCGCGTACAACATAACTATAAAAAACATAGATGGACCTCGGTTAAAAAAACCAATAAAATCCATTCATTATTCGCCCAGCGATCATGTAACAAACTTAAGCACCTGGATGACCGAGCTTTGCTCAGTATTTTTTTTTTGTTTTTTTATAAATTGTGTTTTTTGGAAATTATATTTAAGTACGAAAATTTAAAAAGTCTAACCTCAAAGCAAACAATCATTGACTTCGTTACTTAACAACAACAATAAAACACGAATATGACATTTTCTAAAAATGATTCCTAGCTAGATCGATTTATCGCCCCCGAAACCCCCTATATACTAAATTTCATGAAAATCGTTGGAGCCGATTCCGAGATTCCAATTATATATATACAGAATTGCTCGTTTAAAGGTATAAGATATAAGATAAAACCGTGTTTGTTTGCTGGCACTTGGTGAGACTTCATGTTTCGCTCGCAACTCGCTTTTACAGCATCTGCAGGTCTATGGTACTTATGGTTATATACCAAACCGGTTGGCCTATATTGTTAAACTAAAACAAAATGTATTAGGTGAAATAGTGCAAGTGTATTTTTGTATTGTTAATTAAACAAAAAAACTAATTAAAAACTTTCTCCTTTATGACCTTCGCCTTCCGTCAGTTAAAAATAACGGTCGTGTGGTACAATGTTTGCTGAGATAACTACTTATTTAATAACGATATTTAATAATCTATTAGGGATCCACTACAATATTTATTCCTGCCGCCATAGTGATCGTTGGCACTTTCGATATCAATCAGTTACTGCCGCGACTTCTTCAGCGTTGAATAGTTGCGATTTTCATACAAATTTTCACCCTCTACAGTCCTTTCGGAGTCGATTTTTGAGACAAATATCCAATGTTTGGAGTTTGGACCCGGTTCCTTAGCTTTAAGTAGGTATATCAAATTTCATCAACATCGGTTTAGCGGCTTAGCCGTGAAAGAGCACCAGACAAATAGACAGACTTTCGCATTTTTAATATTATTAGTATAGATTACGTATGATTGTCGTGTTCCTTTCCAGAAGCTAAGATGGACTTCTTCATTAGGCATTACATCCCGTCCAAAGGCTACTCTTAAACCTCGATTCATGTAATATTGGAAATTGGAATCGGATGTACCATTTTAGGTACTTTTGAGCACTACACTACACGATAATTTTATGGGATAAGTTGAATTTATGTGTATTTTTCCCCGTGTTGGTCCGGGCTCCTTTGTAGAATAGACCATCTGCCTTCCTTGCCAGGCAGCTCGTAAAAGGCGAGCAAAGGCTCACCGTCACTAACACCGTGAATTCTGACTAGGTGGTAGAGTTTAGCAGCGACTCGCCCGGATTGGTACCACCGCCTTACCTATTCCTGCCGCCATAACGTCATAACGTGTTCCGGTTCGGAGGGTAAGGTAGCCGGTAAACTTACTTTTGCTCGAGGCCTAACATCCCGGCCCCAGGTTGGCAACGCACCATTACCACCTTTGGTGTCTCTGGGCGGCGTGAATTTCTTACCATCAGGAAATCCGTCTGCTTGTTTGCCTTCCAATATCATAAAAAAAAAATTAAATGTCAATAATCTGCTAGTACTGTGTTCAAAAGTACCTAAAATGATATTTACGATTTCAATTTCCAATTCGCATGATATCGAAGTTCAAGAGCAACTGCTGTTATAGATCGCGGCTAGGTACTTCTTGCCAACAGTAGGGACGTTTGCTATTTCGCTGTCATATCTCGCGAAAAAAATTGTCATAGTGTATTGGTTGAAGTCTGGCGTCCTTGAGGAAAATAGATAGATTTCTTATCCATATTTTATCAGACCCATTAACACTTTGAATCTAATTAGTGATTTACCTTATGATAATAGCTTAATTTCACTTTATTAGTGATGTCATTTTGGTAGATATCAATGACGTGATTAATTAAAGTGAATGATAGTTACTAATTTGTGAGCCTACATTTTTGTTAACTGAGTTAAAGCACGGTATTGTTTATTATTTATTGCTTATTATTATTTATACAGTAGGTATTGTTTATCCAAACAAACGGGCGAAAAGTCTCGAGTCTGGAATACTCTTCGTGCTTTTGTGGTACACATCACAAATGCCGGTGATCATCACTAAAATAATACTGAATAGCCCCATTGTCAAGGATGTAGCTTAATGAAATTTGGCAATCAAAAACACTACATGCATTTTTAACGAATATTTGCTATGCATAAAACGATTTTAATTTGTTTTTGAAAAATACGGTATTTATGATCACAAAAATCAAATAAGTAGTTATAAAACTGAAGGGTTTGTTCCACATTCGTCCTACAAAATTTCGTCCCATGTCAGAAATCCGTGTACGTCCTACATTTTATTCCCGTATCGTCCTTAAAAAATTAATTTCTACTTGTTATTATAATTTCGTTCCGATTCGCTCCACATTTTATGCTTGTTTCGCCTCGTTCGCTTTTGTTAATAATTTTAAGTAAGGTCAGAAACAAAAATGTTCTTTTCTCTTCTCTAGAATTATTATTAAACGACGTTAAACAAGATACCCATTATCAATACGAAGCACCGCATAACAGATCTAAATTTAGTTAAAGAAACTAATTAAATAAATTATTTTTTATGCAAGCCATCGCGTTTCAAACAAAAAAAGTGTTTATTGGAAGGACTTTTTTATATTTCTATAGTTTTCTACGGCTCAATTAACTTAAATCAGTTTTTACCAGCGACAGTATTAATCTCCAATAATTAATTTTTCATAGTTTCATAGATATTAAACGGTGCGTAGATTGAAGAGTACAGTCCATATTAAATGGCTTTATTTATTTAGTAAAACCTTGATATATTTCTTAGACATTTTTAAATTGATATTCTCTACACTTTAATTTTTTTTATTACGCTTTAATTTTGCCCTTGATTTAACAGTTTTGTAATCTTTTTTTATGTCACCTCTGCTCATTGTTACGTAAAGATATATTAGATACCTAGTCATATTTACTTAGTTATTAGCTGTTGTACCTAATTGATAAAACTGATCTGTGATTTATATGAGACTTTTAAAATAAAATATATTTTTTGATTTATATATGGTTTTATTAGAGTAACTAATATATTCAAATATTTTGTCTTTAAAATATTTTAATCTAATAACTCCTTTACAAATTACACAAGAAACAGCAAATTTGATACATACCTACTTGATTATTTTATTATACAAAATAAATCTTATAATTCAGAAGTGACGACGTACTTGAAAAATGTATTTATTTGTAAACGGTACTTTTAGGACCTTTTGTAATGTAGGACGAAACAGGAAAGATTTTGAATGTGAGGCGAATAAGGAAATTTATGGAATTTGGGACGAAAGGCTAGGGCGAATGCGGAACAAACCAACTGAAGAGGCGTAGGTAGCCCTACAGAGTGTTGACGCACCGCTCGGCTGTAGGTATCTGGGGGCACGGCAATGCCCCCGCCTAGTCGAGTGCGAAGCAAACACTGCCGTATCATCCTTTATTGGAACCCTTTCGCCGCATTTTCAGGACCCTATTTGAGAACCTCTGGATTAGACCAGAACGCAGAAATTTTGTCGTCCAGTAAGCTATAATGACAGTGGTAAGTCCATGACGTACCATTTAGTTCTGAAGTTAAGCAAATGCAAAGATTCGATTTTATAACACTAACACACCCATGATCATCAAAATAGAACTAGTACTTCCCATAAACTCAGAGAGCTGAAATTTGGTAGAGAGCTAGGATTTAATGGCCACATAAAGGGAAAACTATAAGGACTAGGATAGTGAAGATCTGGAGTACCTGGTGACCCTGATTAGAAAAACAAGAGTCCAACCAAACTGTTAGAGATATCGACATACCGCCTTTCCAAAAAATATGTAACTGGGTGCGCTTCAATATATGTCAAAAATGAAAGGTCTGAAGTATCTGTTGAAGAATCTGCAGCTCTTAGCTGTATTAGAGATATGGTAATGTCCCCTTCTGTTATTGGTACATAAAAATCTACTGTCATTGTAATACTCCAACATAGTGGGACATGGCTTCTAATTTAATCTAGCCTAGATAGCCTCCCACTGCTGGGCTAATGCATCAACTTCTGATTTAAACACGCGTATAAATAAAATTAGTGAAACGAAAAAAACTGTCAAATAAGAAGTGAAATCCCACCAAAAACATTCTGTAAAAAATAGCCAAGTGTCGATGGAGCTGCTTTTTTACAATGTCCAAATACTAAAGAATGTTTAACGGCCAGTCATATAACTTTTAATATAATAATAAAAAAAAATCGCAGTAGGGAACCTTGGATTTGGCATGGATTTGTCTAGATTTTATTACTTTTTAGAGAAAATCCAGTGGCTTTATTGAGACTTAGCTAGATTTTTACATAATGTTGTTGGTGGTTATTATTTTAAAAACAGAACCGAGTAAGATCTCTTTAAGAAGTCTTTTTAACCAAATCCAAATAGAGGAGGATGAGTTTTGGCGCCATCTTGAATGAAGATGGTCGTAATTTGTTCATTATTATTCAATTTCGTGTTTATATTGAGTGTAGTGGGTTAATTTAGGTGGGAATTAGATTATTTTTTTCAGTGAAATTGCAAAAATGAAATAATCACGAAGAAATTAGTGTAGGTATTGTCTATTTCCTCGCTGCCGTCAAATCTCACTAGACGTGCTTGAGTAACGAAGCCACCGCTTTACCCTGACCTGACATGACTTTGTACATAGTGACTAATGACATGACTGTGTAAGAATGAACTAACTTGAGATTGGCAAAGTAAGTCGTGAAAAACGATCGAAAGCCATATTTATAAAATAATAAGAAAGAGGAGGATATCAATACGACTATATGTTTTTCGTATGTTTATTACGCGGTTAACACAACCAATCGATATTGACATTAATATACAATCGGTCATGATTTTGAGGTGGTTTCATATTACTTAGTTTTATTTTGATCCGACTAGAGGTTTTCAGTTATACTTACAATGCATAAATTTTCACATTTTATTGTTAGTATAAATATTGATAATAATACTAATAACTTAAACAACTGATGGAATGTCGATTAAATTTATGTGTGTACATAATATTGTGTTTATATGTACACTATGTGTGTTTAACTTGGAATCATTAGTTATCTTTCGAAAATAGAATTGTCAAATCACGACGTGGCAAAGAGATTAATGATGTCAGTGTTATGCAGTTTTACTGCTCTTAATTTTTTTTAAATTTACTTCGTTCAAGTATAGCATGTAATTTGCTTACTTTGGGGTATGTAGTTCGAAACTAGTAGAGACATAAACCTTTTTATTCTCAAGATATAGGACGGAAAGGAGGAGGTTATATGTTCGACTCCTATTTTTATGTACTCGTTTGTTATAATCGATTACTCCGTCGTTTCTGAACCGATATTAAAAATGTTTTTATTTGAAAGAGTGTATTTGCGAGGTAGTATTATTACCAAATATAGATCTGATGATGGAATCCCAGGGAAATCGAGGAAAATGTTAATATTTTGTGTACTTCGATGACGACTTAATAATGATTTAAATCGAAGATGGTTTTTTGCTGTTTTACCTATTGCCATCAAATTAATTTTAAAATGTTTTATAGTCATTTATGGCATAAGACAGTAAGATATATATCATAGGCATAGATACGGATCTTCTGATGTGTTTTTGTCTGTATGCCGCGGTGTTCAGCTTATTAAGATAATCTACCGGTTATCCTACCCTCCGAAGCGGAATGTCCGAGCAACATACTGCACTATAACCAATTGACTTTTTTGCAATGATCCATGTAGTCTTTCACTCGCTTCTTACGAGCGATCAGGAAAGCTGATGGCATATTCTATCTACTCAGGGGGTAGCTAGTACAAGGACGATGGTCCTAGTAGTTAAATTTCGATTATCATTTTTTTATGACTGACCGACCTTAAAAAGGAGAGGTTATATGTTCGACTACTATGTTTTTATGCATGACCGCCTCGTTGGTCGAGTGGCTAACGTACTCGCTTAACTACATCGACCACACGCGAGGCTCGGGTTCGATTCCCGACGGGGGCAGGCATTTGTGTGATGAACATTTAGATGTCTGCATTTCCGGGTCTGGGTGTTTATTAAATATATTCTGGTATCTATTTAAGTATTTCTATGTATTAGAATCGTTGACTAACACCCATAACACAAGCATATAATTTGCTTACTTTGGGGTTAGATTCAATTCGTGTGATTTGTCCAGGGGTATTTTTTTTTTATGATATTGGAAGGCAAACATGCAGACGGATTTCCTGATGGTAAGAAATTCACGCCGCCCAGAGACACCAAAGGTGGTAATGGTGCGTTGCCAACCTGGAGCCGGGATGTTAGGCCTCGAGCAAAAGTAAGTTTACCGGCTACCTTAACCTTCGAACCGGAACACGTCACGACGTTATGGCGGCAGGAATAGGTAAGGCGGTGGTACCAATCCGGTCGAGTCGCTGCTAAACTCTACCACCTAGTCAGAATTCACGGTGTTAGTAACAGTGAGCCTTTGCTCGCCTTTTACGAGCTGCCTGGCAAGGAAGGCAGATGGTCTATTCTACAAAGGAGCCCGGACCAACACCGGACATTTATTTATTTATGTTAATCGAATATTCTGTCATTTCTGAACCGATTTCAAAAATTATTTCTGTATTTGAAAGAGTTCGTGAGCTGGTCTTATTTAGGAAAGGAAAGAAAAAGGAATCCCAGGCAAATCAAAGAAAATACAATTTTCGTGTATTTAGATTACCTACTTGTTTACAAGTGCTTACTTACTTACGAGGTCGGTTACTTGCTGTTTTACTGTGCTAAAATCATTTTATACTAAATATTGTCGTAACTCCGTAACACTTTAAAAGAACAGAATATTCAAAGGAATACTTAAATTTTTTTGGCAATTAATTAACGGACTGTAGAGTTTTTTAATTACGTTTTAGGTACCTTTACCTACTAATGACCAAGACTAATCTTTATCGAAATGGCCCACGATTACTAAGGAGTTATAATTCACCATATCTTGTTGTTAAAAAAATTATCACATTGCTAACTTTCAGGCTGCTGCCTTGTCTACGTAGAAGCCGTTTATTCTACGTAGACAACCCAGACTAGTTTGCATTCTTTGTTTGCTTTTCAAAATTATTTTTAACCACTTTTCTCGTAATTATTATAGCAGTTTATTTGATTTCTTGCATTCTTCTAACGCTCTGCTGCGATAACCTCCAAATCATTCTGCTGCATATTCTCACTAATTCACAGTTCATTCTGTAAGGTTGTGGAAATCTCTGTTTTTAATTATTATCTTCACGCCTAAATCCCCGAAGAGCGAAGGCAAGGGCACAAGCAGGGCACTTACGACTAGCTAAAGATACTAAGTCCTACAATGTGATAGGTGGCAAGACTATCGCCAACCGGGCACATATCTCATCCCGGACAACTTTTTTTTATTAGAAAATTGTAAAAAAACACATTTTCTTTTTTTGTTAGCCGACCAGGGAATCGAACCCACGACCTCATGATTTTTTTTATAATAATTTCTAGAAATAGCTAAAAGAACACTTGCTTGCCATAGTTTAGACTTTCCATGTGTAATATAAGTTAACTACAATTCAATATTATTATTGCAAATAATATGAACTTAAAAGTATGGTACTCCGTGATATGAACATAACGTAATAGTCATATCTTGTGAGTAGTGAGGTAAAACATTATTTATTAATATTTTGATAAAAATGTTTACAAGTTGAGCTCTGAAAATTAAAATATTTATTACGGTTTAGTAACATACTGTAAGTAAATAATATTTTTGTAATTCCGTAACACAGATTTATAATTTTAGTGGTCGGGGTTAACCTACCCTAAGGCTTTTTACACGTACCACAAACACATGACTTGGTCATTCGCATTTTTTTGTTGAAAATGAACAGCAGAATTCACACAGGCCACATTTTATTTTAATTATACCGACCACATCGCAATGACATTTCAGCCATTACGTTACCAACATTTTCCCTGTGTAAAAGGCGAGCACAGGCTTACAGTCACTAAAACTGTGACATCCTACTAGGTGGTAGAGTTTTGCAGCAACTCTCCCGGATTGGTACTACTGCCTTACCTATTCCTGCCACCATAACGTAAGTGCTTGCCGTTGACGTGTTCCGGTTCGAAGGGTAAGGTATCGACTGGTAAACGTACTTTTGCTCGAGGCTTAACAACTCGGTCTCAGGTTGAAAACGCACCATTACCAACTTTGGTGAGTCCAGCCGGCTTGAATTTCTTACCATCAGGAAATCCGTCTGCTTGTTTGCCTTCCATTGATATGAAAAAATAATGACACATAATTGTTTACTGTTCCAATTCCTGAATTTATTCAGTCAAAGGAATAGGCGTCGTCTTCACCGATAGCAAGGGGTAATTCTCTGTAATTTACGCAGATTCAGGAGGCGTACTTCTTGCAGAGTTAATGTCCAAACTAGTAGTAAAAACATATCTAAAGTAGTAGTGCAACGCTAGAATAATATCAAGCTCAAAACTTGATATTTAACCAGCTACGCTCTGCCCTTTATAAACCCTTTATCAACGTCTTAAGTATCCATTTCAATTGACATGCGTGATTTTTTACGTAAATGGGGTCTTCTTGCTCAAAAAAATATGAGCCTTTGTTACACTTCGTAATATTCAAGTTTGCTTGCCTTTTGTACATCGGCTAGTATTCTATGCGTTAGTACTATTACATATTCGCAGAATTAGTGAAAAAGCAACTAAATTAATATTTTGTTGTACACTAAAGAAACTTGCACAAAACTGCAGAGTCACAATCCACACGTAAATTGCAACTGCAATTGTGATGTGGTTGTGGTACGTGTAAACTACACTATCTGTTTTCTATCACTGCCAAAATTAATACTCCTCATTTAAATTGCTTTACTGTCAATTTATTTATTAAGTTTACTGTCCTGTTATCAAAGGAATAAAATAGTAACAGTAGTTGTGGGTAAGAAGACGCAGGTAAAGCTATTGCACGTTAATTGAGTAACCTGATTCTACTAATTACGTAATAATTATTATTTAAAATGCGGTTTCCTTTGTCTTGGCACACGTTACGATTTTGTTTGAAAATTGGCATCTGCGCTATAAACATCATTCTTAACATTCAAACTAATAATTCACAACATTAGTTGTGCCAGATATAAGTTTTGATAAATGTAGTTAAAAATCCAAAATGGTATTATGGTTACTTTTGCAATTATATCACCAATAACTACTAAATATATTAAAAAAAACTGCATGTAGGTTAATTTTGGATATCCGAATATGTGTTTCGGTTCCAAGTTATTTTAGTAACAACTAACAATAAACGAACATGTGATGAACGCATTCCAAAACAAAGCAGTGAGTAGCGTCGACATACTCCTTTTCAACGAAATTTTAAACGTTCTTATTATTTGGTTAGTGTAATTTAACTAAGCAAAGTTCACATTTTTTATATCGTCGGATAATCTAAAACTCTTGTTCTGTGTTATCAAATGTTGATATGATCACCGAGATAAAAATCTAGGTATATAATGTTGTAGGTGGCTAAGTGCTTCGTGCATTAACTGGACGGCGTTTGTAGTTATGAAGTCTGTACTCCTCATATTAGTGGTGTACTTTTTACACTGCGAAGGTGCTGTGGTCGTGACGCGCACTGAGGAACCAGTTAATGACCGGCCGATAATTGGAGTGCTTTCACAGGAGCAGTCATATTATTTACATACAAAATATCCAGAGGAAAATTATACAAGTTACATTGCGGCATCGTATGTAAAAGATGTTGAGAAATCAGGAGCAAGAGTGGTTCCCATAATGTAAGTAAAATTACTAATTCATTTTTATAGATAAAACTATTTTATAATACTAAAATATTTTTATCAGAAAAAGATTCGTCAAACAGAAGTATCAAATAAAATAACTGTCAATGACAAGTCAGTAGCTCTACATCACGCTTTTAACGTTTATAATCTTAAAATTAAAAGAAATCAATAACCTCCGATAAAAACTATCCGCGTCAAAATCGGTCTATTAAAGTTTAAAAATGTTACACTGCACAAAAAATATATTCCGAATTCGTAAATTTTCACTTGTTTTTGACTTTTTTTTTGTCTTGATAATTGATAGCATATCTTCTGTTATACATTTTAATTCACCTTTCTGAGAGTGAGACCTTATCAGTAAATTAACTGATTCCGATTCGATTGTAGTTTTAGGTAAATGCCGACGCGCACTAATACCACTTGTGGTGTACAAGTGGTGTTAGTGTGTTATTAGTCCATACGAATATATTTTTCTGATTTCTGAATCTGAATCTATTATCATAATCATTATGTATCGCAGGAAACAGCGTGATTGAGGTGTTACAAAAATGATAAGTTCAATTTTATTTTACCATGTTTATGGCATGCAATCATTACAACATAATTTGTACAAATATTTAAATTTATATTAAAATCTACAAATCACTCAAAATTCAATTATGTGACACAGTTTCAAAATTACTAATTCAATTATTAATGTAATACAACATGAACACTTCATATGCTCACATAATAACGGAGCGAGAGCTGCATTTTATAACAGAAATATATCGAATCACTCTGTAGGCCTTTTCGACAACTTTTTCTGATTTTTTGGCTTAGTGTGACTTAGATCGAAAGTAGTTACACCGACTCTCTGCTACGACAAGACAATTATCATCGTAAATCCTATAATTTTAAGCCGAGACTGCACTCAACAGGAATCATCACTGCTCATGAAGATTGTTGAATAACTATTGATTATTATTCATTAATTAATTAACATAATTTTTGCCTACAAACAGATTAGACATTATTTAAAACACGTCGAAAAAGCGTTCCATATTTCGTACGGTACATTATCGACGACTTTTATATAGCTTGTAAATATAGCGTCCTGTTTCTAGTGCGAAGGATGTTAAAATAATAAAGCTTTGGTTTTTTATAGCAATGGAAAGTCGTGACATACATTTAGAGTCGAAAACAGGTGGTAAAGAAATTAATGAATTGTTAAAATAAAAAACCTCACACCTCTTCATAAATTGTAACCCTCTCCTGGCTATCCATGCAGAGTAAACTCCAGTGCCACTAGCTAAGAAACGACAATTTTTTAAATTTTTTTTTTCAGGATAGGCAAGGACCGTGACTATTACAGAAACATTATGAGTAAAATAAACGGGTAAGTGTTGTTTTATTAGAGGACTTTTATACCCTTTTTTAAGTAAAATGCGGCCCGGGACCTCATGTAGCCAAGTCTGACTCTTGGACCGCATTTTTTTCCAATTTTCTAATAATAAAATGAAATTAAATGTGGTTTTCCTAATTTTCTAATAAAAAAAATGTTGTTCGGGATTGGATGTGTGCCCGGTTGGCGATTTGCTTGCCACCTATCAAATTTTAAAATTTAGTGTCTTTGGTTAATTGTGGCTGTCATGGTTGTGCTTGATGTGGGCGTGAATATATTTTACAATGTTTTATTTAGCAAAATTAAAAATTGGTACGGGAAACGAGTGCATAAATATATTAAGAATTAAGGCAAGCCGGTATAATTCAGAAAAAATGCTTTTTGTGATGGCAAGAAATAAACGTTTTTTGAAGACATTATGTATGTCTATGGTGCACTATCAAAATGAGACTGGAATCTTAAAGCTTTTGAAGGTAAACTTTCCTATTGGCTACGATACACTCCAAATTAAAACGTAGTGGTCATATTCTCTTTGTTCAAAATTTAGTAACGAAACATTTAGTTACGAGTAATTTGCTTGTTGGTGAGCTGTTATTATAGAAATACAAACAGACTTGCTATATCATCATCAATTCAGATTTTTTTCATTTTTTTATGATATTGGAAGGCAAATATGCAGACGGATTTCCTGATGTTAAGAAATTCACGCCGCTTAGAGACACCAAAGGTGGTAATGGTGGGTTGCCAACCTGATGCCGGGGTGTTAGGCCTCGAGCAAAAGTAAGTTTACCGGCTACCTTATCCTCCGAACCGGAACACGTCATGACGTTATGGCGGCAGGAATAGGTAAGGCGGTGGTACCAATCCGGGCGAGTCGCTGTGAAACTCTACCACCTAGTCAGATGTCACGGTGTTAGTGATGATAAGCCTATGCTCGACTTTTACGAGCTGCCTGGCAATCAAGGTAGATGGTCTATTCTGCAAAGGAGCCCAGACCGGAAATATTTAAAACTACGCCACGGATTTTGACGCGGTTTTTTGTAATAGATCAAATGATTGAATAGGAAGGTTTATATATATTTTTATACCCGTACAAAGCCGGGGCGAGTCGCTAGTAACAAATAAAATGCAAACGAGCGAAGCCGTGAGTGAAAGCAAGTCGTCTAATTTGTTTGTGTTCTACATTCCACTTTAAACTTTCCTTATTTACTCGGGCAATTAATTTTGATTTCCCTTTGCTTAAACTACGGATAGTTAATCAATCTCTAGGGATTTAACGTTTATTTGAAAACGTGTTTGTGCTAAACTGATACGATTGACACGTGAACATATAGAACTGAAAATCTATATCAATATAAGTAAATAAAATAAGTAAGTTTACCGGTTACCTTACCCTCCAAACCGAAACACGTTATGACGCTATGGCAGCAGGAATAGGTAAGGCGGTGGCATCAATCCCGGCGAATCGCTGCTAAACTCTACCACCTAGTCAGGTGTCACGGTGTTAGTGACGTTGAGCCTATGCTCGCC
>NJDD01000238.1:74436-101287 GCA_002245505.1 Calephelis nemesis
CTCGTTCTTCTGATATCATCACTTTGACCACAGTAGCATGGGGTCACCATGCTATGCTGCCTCACGTCTCTTGCTGCTTTTTAAGCGAATTGACACCCCGATCAGTTGACTCACAGCCCCAACCCCCTTTTAGTCGCCTCTTACGACAGGCAGAGGATACCGTAGCCCTTTTCGTCGCCTGGTACCACAGGGCCCAAACCTATGATCGCCTGATACTCTAGTCTCTACGTTGCTATGTGCATGTCACCAGAAAATATGGTTTAAGGTCATTGTCTAAGATCCGAACCTAACTCGATCTTCGAATAACAGAATTAAATTTAAAAAGGAAACATTTGATTGTTTGTATTGAATAGGCTCCGAAACAACTGGACCCATTTAAGATGGTAGCGTATGATAGTTAAGGTTAAACCTAATCATATTTGATTGTTTGCTTGTGTTGAACGAGCTCTGAAACTACGGGATTGATTTGAAAAAATCTCGACGACAATCGATGGAGGTCTCTCTTGCAGCCAGCGCCTAACGCCGAGCGACGAGCCACTACTCCTCCATTAAATCCACCCATTGACCAGAACGCAGCACCAAGTCGAAGTACGGTCTCCCGGGAGACAGCCCTTGTTGCTGGCGTTGTAGGGAACAGTCCCATCCAAGTAATGATATCTCGGGCTGAGCACTCTGCTCGGCCTACAAAGCCCTGTGAAGTTGTAAAAACTGCGAGGTTGGCATCACAATAGTCATTTAAAAAAAATGATAGAAATCCACGTCACCCAGATACACTAAGGTAATGGTGGTAGGTGGTAATGGTGCGTTGACAACCTGAAGCCTGGATATTGGACCTCAAGCAAAAATAAGTTTACCGGCTACCTTATCCTCTGAACCGAAACATGTCAACGGCAAGCACTGACCTTATCGCGGTAGTTGGTACCAATCTGGCCGAGTCGCTGCGGAACTCTACCATTTAGTCAGATGTCACAGTGCTAGTGACGGTTAGCAGACGACCGCCTTTTACGAGTTGCCTGACAGGAAGGCAGATGATCTATTTTGCAAAGGAGCCCGGACGGGAGGGAATGACGGGGGTCTATGTTGACGACCGCATTAATGAATAACTATTCGAATCATATTAAAATGAATAGGGGACCAGCTCGGAATAGGGAGTTATCTTTTTTAAAAATAACCATCAAAATCGGTTTGTTATTGGCTTCGTATCGCGTAACCTGCTTTTTTAAAGCGAAAGAATCATGAATTATGATTTAATACACTTTGAACTCTACATTCCGAATACCCCGCATACATATATGTAAAAAATTAACATGTAGATATGAATAATTGCATTGGTACTCAATATTGAAATGAAGCATCCTTAATAATCTGAAAACGTTAAAAATAATGTTACCCGGGATTGGATATGTGCCCGTTTGGCGATAGACTTGCCACCTATCACACTATTGGACTTAGTGTCTTCGGCTACATTCGGCTAGTCGTGGCTACCCTGGTTGCGTCTCTGCCCACATTTTTGGGAATATAGGCGTGAAGAAACTTTTTAATTATAAATTCTTATGCAATGCCATCTAGTAGCTTTACCAACGAGGCGGTTAATTAATAATTTAAAATAAATTAAATAATAATAACTTAAAAAATATGTATATTAATAATTTAAAATAAAAGTTAATACATGGAAAAACTATTATTTAAAGATTTATTGTATACTAGCGGCCCGCCCTGGCTCCGCACGGTTATTAAATATACATATAAACCTTCCTCTTCAATCAATTTATCTATTAAAAAAACCGCATCAAAATCCGTTGCGTAGTTTTAAAGATTTAAGCATACAAAGGGACATAGGGACAGAGGAAGCTTTGTTTTATAGGTACTATGTAGTGATTATACAAAGAGGTAATGAGCTAAGTGTTCTGCATACTCGGATACATAAATACAAAATAGGTATCCCATCCTTACTTGCAACTTTGTAGAGATCAACTTCAGTTTTATTTTGACGTATTTAATACTAACTACGGACATCGTTAGCATTAACCTTAATAATTACTAACTTCCGGCATAGAATCAGGAACTTTAAAATTAGCTTCTAGCATTGTAGAGAAGGAGGCAGCAACCGTATCACATGTTTCCTTCCCATCAGTTGTATTTGTTTCATCTCTAAATATATATTTTAAAAATAATGAGTGATACGAGTACCTAGACAAGGAACCCACCATGACAGCTAAGTAGTAACATTTTTGTTGGTTTGTCTGTTCATTTTCACGCAAAAACTTAAGAATTAGGATACCTTTAACTGAGAAAGAATCTTTCGTTCCCATAGATTTTGGATGTAATAGACAAGCAATGACAGTTAAAACACGAGACCAAAAAAATATGCCTTCGTGTAAGTAAAATGTTTATGTGTGAGATAAAAAAGGGTTGTCATAAGGCCACGTGCGTTTACTATATTGATAAATCAATACAAGTTACATTAAAAATGAAATTTATTATTTATTTAACCCCCAATTGACATCAACCTTACATTAAATAAGTCCGAACTTTGAAAGTGCCACAATTATAATAAAATATTCTGAAATAAAATAATCTAGCCGTGAACATCATATTCTGCGTAATGTTGCGTTTTTACTTGAAGTCCATCCATATAGATCTGTGTTTAAAATTGGCTTACTAAAGAATTCCTTGAGAATCTATGAGAAGTGAGAACAGAAATTTAAATTAATATTATTTCAAGTTACATGACAAAATTAACGGATTTAGCAGCTACATTTCAATTTTCATAGAACTATTAAATAAAAAAAAGAGTTTTTCATCATTTTCAATATTTATTGAAAATCTGAATCGAAACTGTTAAGAAACATCGAAACTGTTAATAAAATTTTGGAAAAAAATATGATTTATGGACATAACGACTAAATTTAATATCAAGTATTAATAAAAATATTCATATAGTAAGCACATTTCAGACTAAGCAGAAATGTATTTTATGTTACAATTTGGCTAAACAGCATGCACAATTTGCATATACATTTCCTTCTTTTTCAATAGTAAGATTATTAAATAAATTCACAAATTTTAAAGTGACCCGATATGGACTCTTAGTCACTTAAATATTGTCACATCGGTACCTGACTCTCCCTCTTTTCTTCTCAGGCAATTTGTACCTGATAAGGACTTCTCGCTCCCACGCTTTGTTGATCTTGCACATTCTAAATCTATGTTCGTTCCCATCGCTAACCGCAAAAAGTCACTTCAGTATGTCTACGATTAGTTACAGCAGCATAGACATAAGAAAATATATTTAGAGGCCAATGAGTCGCAGCGCAGCTTAACATTAAGTCAACTTTAAATGTTTCGGCAGACTAGACAGTACTTAATTTGACGGAGTAGCTAGTTTAAATAAGTACAGATAAAATGTAAATGGTATCACATTTACAAAATTTTCCACGTCGAATTTTGATGTCGTTTATTTCAAGAACTGCGTAGGTTTTAGCTATTAAAACAATTTAGCATCTGCGTCAAATTTCTGACAATTACGGCACATCATTACGGAACTGTATACGAATGTTCGTAATTAGCCCAGGACTGTATTTGGCTGCTCGTATCTGTTTATCTATAAGATCAACGGGCGGTAACCACAAACCACATACAGACACTGGCTAGTACACTTACGTAACTAATTACATTTCATTATTACATAAATATGTGTTACGTTTGAACCAGCCGTTGTATAGTGTTCTATACCTATAATATAGTAGAAGATCCGAAAATACATCGACTTACACCGAGCTGATAGTAGAATAAAACATATTATATAGTTAAGTAAGTATATTAGTGATCACATTAAAAGTGGGTTGCCTCTACAAATCCTGGACCGAATATTTTTAATTATTTAAAAAAAAATGTTTCTCACGATTATAATTTTTTTTCAGGAAACTATATATCAACAAAAATTATAATCAAATTTGTCTAAATTGTAATAAAACTGCACATAATATGGTGATATATTTTTTTTTCTATTATCCGATCCCGTGAAAGTAACTGGCATCGACAATTATCTGTTTATATCTGGCAATGCAGATAAATTACAGGCAACCCAACTTCTGCAACTTCGTCTTTAACTTTAAGTCGGAATAAAACCTTAATATTGCACCAATTAAAGAATAAAAATCATTTTAAAAATAAAAAAATTACATGTCCAGGATTTTTTTAGGCAACCCAATTTTAATATATTTTCTGATAAACTAAATTTGCTATAAAACCGGTTTCATCCTATTATCAGCTCGGTGTAGGTCGACCTAACTTTGGATCTTAGACTAATATGTTTTTGTTCAATTTGTATTCCCGAAACGGAAATACTTTCTATAGATAGCCGTCTTACTAATATTATAAATGCGAAAGTTTCTATGTTTGTTTGTTACCCTTTCACGCAAAAACTGCTGAACCGGTTTTCATGAAATTTAGCAGACACATAGTGTAACTTGGATTAACACATTGGATAGTTTTTATTCCAGAAAATGTTTCTGTGGCGACGCCGCGGGCAACAGCTAGTTAATTAATTCAATTGATCAGATAAATGTCATTTCTGCGATGAACCGTCTTCTCATTACAAACTGTTAGATGTAGGCCTCATGCAAATGTCACCATATCTGTTCTGCCAGAAAATAAGTAGGTACTTAAAATGTGTAGAATATAGTAATCGAACTAAACTAAGTTTTGTCACTTACTTAGAACTAGCTGCCCGCCCCTGCTTCGTACGGGTATAAATTGTATATGTAAACCTTCCTCTTCAACCACTTTATCAATTACAAAAAAACGTATCAAAATCCGTTGCGTAGTTTTAAAGATTTACGCTTACAAGAGGATATAGGGATAGAGGAAGCAACTTTGTTTTATACTACGTAGTGATTATACATGCATATATTGTATAACAAAAAAAACAATAGAAATTTTTATGCTTTTGGTATAACCTATACCATACAGTAACCTAATCGTGTATACTTCAGCGTTGGTCATATTGTATATGATTTGTTCCGTCCTTAGTTACATACAAGAATATTAATACTGAATATAAGAACCAGTGGGGTTATTATAGAATCTTCATGTAGATTTCATGTAGACTGGAAATTGAACTCGGATATGTTATTTTATGTACTATTGGACACAGTTCTAGCGGCTTGTTAACATTTAGTTTCAAAAGAATTCAACGAATCCTATAAAATTATTCATTGTTTATTAGTAACTGAATGAAAATTATTCGCTAGTATTGTGTTTAAGAGTACTTTCCCCCGTGTTGGTCTGGGCTCCTTTGTAGAAAAGACCATCTGCCTTCCTGCCAGGCAGCTCGTAAAAAGCGAGCATAGGCTTACCGTCACTAACACCGCGATATCCTACTAGGTGGTAGAGCTTCGCAGCAACTCGCCTGGATTGGTACCACCGCCTTACCTACTCCTGACGCCATAACGTCAGTGCTTGTTATTGACCGTAAGGTAGCCAGTGGACTTACTTTTGCTCGAGGCCTAACATCCCGGCCTCGAGTTGGCAACGCACTATTACCACCCTTGGTGTCTCTAGGCGGCGTGAATTTCTTACAATCAGGAAATTTGTCTGCTTGTTTGCTTTCCAATGTTATAAAAAACCTAAAATGACCGATTTTATTAGCCGATTAACCGATTAGCCGATTCCAATTTCCAATATTGCATGAATCGAAATTGAAGAATAGGTAACCCTACTGTATTCGGTGTAGATTGGTATTTCTGTCGAATCTGATTTTCATCTGTTATTGACGTAAATGTAAATAAATTAGGTTTGTTTAGGTTCATTTAATACTATTGTTAGTTGTTACTTTATCTATTTTTGTCATATTGATATAGATTTTCAGTTCTATATGTTCACGTGTCAATCGTATCAGTTTAGCGCAAACACGTTTTCAAATAAACGTTAAATCCCTAGAGATTGACTAACTGTCCGTAGTTTAAAAGCAAAGGGAAATCAAAGTAAATTGCCCGAGTAAATGAG
The DNA here is from genome assembly GCA_002245505.1 of Calephelis nemesis. Classification (NCBI taxonomy): domain Eukaryota; kingdom Metazoa; phylum Arthropoda; class Insecta; order Lepidoptera; family Riodinidae; genus Calephelis; species Calephelis nemesis. The sequence goes on from NJDD01000238.1 coordinate 80,446, forward strand.
GAAAGTTTAAAGTGGAATGTTTGCATTTTATTTGTTACTAGCGGCTTGCCCCGGCTTTGTACGGGTATAAAAATATATTTAAACCTTCCTCTTCAATCACTTGATCTATTACAAAAACCCGCGTCAAAATCTGTGGCGTAGTTTAAGTATTTCCGGTCCGGGCTCCTTTGCAGAATAGACCATCTACCTTTCTTGCCAGGCAGCTCGTAAAAGTCGAGCATAGGCTTATCACTAATACCGTGACATCTGATTAGGTGGTAGAGTTTCACAGCGACTTGCCCGGATTGGTACCACCGCCTTACCTATTCCTGCCGCCATAACGTCATGACGTGTTCCGGTTCAGAGGGTAAGGTAGCCGGTAAACTTACTTTTGCTCGAGGCCTAACATCTTGACCTCAGGTTGGCAACGCACCATTACCATCTTTGGTGTCCCTAGGCAGCGTGAATTTCTTACCATCAGGGAATCCATCTGCTTGTTTGGCTTCCTATAACATAAAAAAAAATACAAAGGGACATTGGGACACAGGAAGCGACTTTGTACTTTTTTTGTAGTGATTATAGCATACTGTGTAGATAAAAACTATATACTGAACTGTTGAATCTGAAACTATTCAGTAGTTTTACATGAAATAATAAACAATGCATCTATCTTTACAATTTTTCGGTTCTATTAGTGTTTATTATATAATGATGGTCACTCAATAGAAAAATCAAACTTCCGCATCTATTAGCAAAGTATATATAATCACTACGTTCTACCTATTAGGTAGAGGTCATCTTTTTTTACTAAATGAGTTAGCGTATGTTTGATTTCTGATCTTTAACTACCTTCAAGTCAAAATTTAACATTTGTAATACATAATACCATGGCCCCTTACTGAAAATTTAAAAATAATGATTATATAATAATCGCCTCTGTGGTCTAGCGGTCCGGGTGTTGGACTTGACTGCATTAGGTTTCGGGTTCGAATCCCGGGTCGGCCAACAGAAAAGAAAATTGGATTTTTCCAATTTTCTAATAAAAAAAATGTTGTTCGGGCTCGGAAATGTGCCCGGTTGGCGATAGGCTTGCCACCTATCACATTGTGGGACTTAGTGTCTTCGGCTAGTCGAGGGTGCACTGGTTGTGCCTCTGCCTACCTCTTCGGGGATATGGGCGTCAATACTTTTTATATAATAACAACTTATTTTATTAGAAGTCGATTAAAAAATAGCGCACTACGCCTATTTACTGATATAGGACGGTAGATGGTGCTCCATTCGGGTCAATCTTATCGTATTAATTTTCAAACTATTCGTCGAAATTATCACTGTAATAGACAAAGTTAATCTAGAAGTACATTAAATACTAAAAGCGACTACTATATCAATTTTTATACAATTTGCATGTTAACAGAGTTATGACAATAATATTACAAATGTGAAAGTTTTTGAGAATGATAAAAATGAAAAGGAAGGATGTTTGTTACTCTTTCACGTAAAAATTACTGGATGGATTTAGATGAACTTTACAGGAATATTGTTTAATAATAAGTTTCGTATATCGTTTATATAATATGATGACACTTTTGTTATACAACATATTTAAATAAGTCAATTAATATTAATAACTGTTATAAAATGTATAGTGACATTCGCAAAATGTATATTCTAGGTTTCTATAAGGTTTGTGTTATAATATTCTTTATCTATTAAAAAAAAACGATTGCATTTATTTGATGAAAATTCCCCGTGTTTGTCCGAGTCTTCGGAGAAAATTAGACCAACTGGCCTCTTTGCCCGGCAGCTCGTAAGAGGCGTGCACAGGTTATATAGCGAGCTTAGACAAAAGAAACTTACCTGGGTAGAGATCCGACATATTTTTTGTGGAACCAATTCGAAATTATTCCGCATCAAACAAAAAAATATACGTAAATCGGTTCAGACACCGCTGCGAAATCGGTGTACACATAAAAAATATATCGGTTATAAAGTACTTGTCGGATTGTAATATTTTTTATCGGACCACATCAGAATCACCGCAGTACCACTTACGGAGGGTAAACAGTTTTCACATCATACTGCTATACGTCATTAGCCGAGTTTTGTTTGTAATTAATAACTTTCTCCTTTTCTCAGAGCCAGTCAAAAGAAATTCTCTGGCTAAAATTTTGCTTGTAACGGGTTAAGCCTTAATACTTAGTATGTGACTTAACTCATCAATCATAATTTTCGAATTTCACCTTCCCAGAATAAATAAAGTAAGAAAATTGAATAAAGATGAACGGTTGTTAACCCTTCATTTTAGAAAACTGAAAATCACTGTCTTTTCACTACTCTATAAAAGAAAGTTAAGTAAAAATTTTCACTTTGGAATAGATTAGTATGAATGACCTTTTTTCACATAAAAAAGAAATAACGTCGATGGTATTAAAATTCATCCCTACTGATATTATGAATGCGAAAGTCTGACTGTCTGTTACGATTTCATCACCAAAAATTTTTAGATTAAAAAAAAAGATCCGAGTTCAAAACAGGCTATTTTAAAAATAATATGTGTTGGTAATTTAATTTCCGAACTCCTGAACCGATTTGGCTAATTATTTTTTTGTTGTGTTAGCTATTCTCAGAAGAAGGTTGTAAAGAAGAGAAAAACTGGAAAAGTTGAAGGGAAAATGGGAAAAACAAAACTTTATCCTTCCGTGACAACCTACTAGGTGGGAGAGTTTAGCAGCCACTTGCCCGGATTGATAATACCACCTTACCTATTCCTGCCACCATTGTTGCCGTTAATGTGATCCGGTTCGGAGGGTAATGTAGCCGGTAAACTTACTTTTGCGAAGCCTAACATTCTGACCTCAGGTTTTCAACGCACTATTACCACCTTTGGTGTCTCTGTGGCGTGAATTTCTTACCATCGTCTGCTTGTTTGCCTTCCATTAGCATAAAAAAACATCATCTGCCTGTCTATCTAGCAGCTTATGAGAGGCGAGCATAGTTATATATTATGTCATTACCACCAAGACCAATGGTTGTAGTCGGTGGAGTGCAGCCTGAGCAACAACTTGCAAAGTAACAATCCACCTTCCACGATATTTATGAATGAATTTAATGTCAGTACTTCTGGGTCTGAGGCCTAGACGTTCATAATTTTAATATATCTCAAACTTTTTCTATGTTTTAGTGTCGTTACTCATAGACTAGTAGTCATGACATAAGTATGTAATTTGCTTACTTTGGGATTTAATTTAATTTGTGTAATTTGTCATAAGTTTTTTTTTTATGATTTTGGAAGGCAATCAAGCAGACGGATTTCCTGATGGTTAGAAATTCCCGTCGCCTAGAGACACCAAAGGTGGTAATGGTGCGTTGCCAACCTCTTCTACGTTTGATAATTTTACGTTTTTACGATCGCCTTTGTGGTCTAGTGGTTCTGTTGTTGGAGTTGACTGCGTGAGGTCCCTGGTTCGAATCTAGGATCGGGCAACAAAAAGAAAATTGGGTTTTTCCAATTTTCTAGTAAAAAAAATGTTGCTCGGGATAGAATATGTGTCCGGTTGGCGATAGGCTTGCCGCCTATCACAATGTGGGACTTAGTATCTTCGGCTAGTCGTGGGTGCCCTGGTTGTGCCTCTGCCTGCCTCTTCAGGGATATGGGCATGAAGATACATCTCTTTTACTAGTGACATGAAAAAGTTTATCATAATTTTCGAAAGCTATGGGTAATTGACTATATCATTAATATTATCATTTGTTATCACTTTTTTCTTATTTCCTACGTGTATAAATTTAATACCAATAAAAAAAATATGAACATAAAAATAGATTCCTTAGGACAGTGGTCTCACAACAGAGGCGTCAGTTGTGCCGTGCCGTCCCCAAAATTGCTGACTCTAGATTCGGCCCTGAACCCAGGAATGAAGCGAGAGTCCGTTAAGGTTGGTCGAGACTCTTCCTTTGAAGACCGTTTACTGACACGACTACCGGGACAATTATTGTTGAGTCAACATCCCCCAAGACCGACATCAGACATGTGCTAAGTCTATGTATTTTAACATTATTGTTATTATTACTTTTGTTGCAGTCGAGTTCATTATTTTTTGTTTAGCTGAACGAAGCGAGAGCAGTACTATGTAGCATGTGGATACACATATGAATAGGAAATTGCTTTTGCCTTATCTATATTAAACCACATCATTAACTTCTTTAACTTTCAAGAACATCCGAAACCGCATAAATGGGACTGAGTTCAGATACCTCTATAAGTTAATAACCTGTGGTTGAAAGATGAAACACAAAGCCTTACAATCTAAACTTTATACCATTATTGCCCTGGGATTAAATTTCAAGCAAACATAAAATTACCCTTATTCTTACTTTATTCGAAATTTATAGATGCAGCCATTTATCAGATTCGCATATTAAGACACTTTAAAAGTAAGTACATAATTCCAGTTCCTGTGATCGATAATTTTAACAGAACTGTCTTTTGAGTGCAAAACTGTGTGTGTTATCGGTTCTGTGGTCTAGTGGTACGGCGTCGGACTTTACTTCTTAAGGTCCCGAATTCCATGCCCGGGTCGGACAACTAACTAAAACTAACGTTGCCTAGGACTGTACCGGTTGACGGTTTGCCACCTATCACATTGTGGAACTTATAGGCTTCGGCTAGTCGTAGGTGCCCTGATTGTGCCTCTGCCTACTTCTTCGGAGATATGGGCGTAAAGATATTTTTTTAGTTAATAGTAAATATTAAATTATTCAATCGGACGTGTTGAATTTATTTGGAGCTAAATTGTAATAAACCGCTGTGTTCCAAAGTACCTAAAATGACATATACGATTCCAATCTCCAATTCGCATAGTATCGAGATTTAGTTTAACCCCACTGTTATCATTAGAACTTCCTTGGGAGTAGGTACGCCCTATTAATTAAAAAAATATTTTTAAATTCGGTTCAGATATAAAAGAGAAATTTGTTAAATGGAAAAAATGGAGCATGAGATTTTTATCAAAAGTGATAAAAATCTCATGCTTAATATTGGTATCAAAAGTGATAAAAATCTCATGCTTTCTTTCGATCTACTTATTGGTGTGAGCGTGGCAGTTTTATAACTGATAATGAGAGCTAGGCAGTTCTCGGGGTTGATGATATTATGTAGGTAGCCTTCGTGATAGCATACTTTGTAACTGACGTAAATCATACTCTCAGACATTTTCTGCCTTATTAATAAGCATGGACTAGAATAAGAGTAAAGTTAAATGGATATAAAGGACTGAATCACATCATAAAAGCTATAATACTAATTTTAACCTTGTTTTTAAAAGCTTTTATTTAACTTTCAATGTATGTATGTTAGTTCGGGTGGAACCTTTGAACTCAATTTTGAAGCAGAGAACCGATTGAACTGAAATTTTGTATCCACGTTTAGTTTGGATGACAATGCATTCTAAATCCAATATGGTAGACTATACAAGATTGCGGAATAGTTATTTATAACGTAGTTTTTCAAAATGGGTATCAAATGAAAGATCTCGTTGAGAACAACTCGAAAACTTAAGTGAGGTCATACTAAATTCAATATGGCGGACCACCTGAGCTGGCAGAATTGTTATTTTTAATGCACTTCTTTAATAATATTGGTATCAATTAAGAGAGATCATTGAGACCAACTCGATAAGTAATTCACTGATCAACAAAAAACATTTTTTGTATGTAACAAGAAAAATTTTGGCTGAATTTGTTTAAAATAAGATAAAGTAGAGCAGAACTAGTAGTTTTAAACTTTAGATACGAATAGTTTTAGTGTAATATGATTTTTTAATTGTTATTAATTTTAATAAAAATTAAATTATTATCTGTGTATGTAAGTAAATATAATAAGTTTTTTTATGATTTTCTTCTATATGTTTCATCAGAAACGTCGCTCTGTAATCCCCAACAATGATCTGCCAGCATAGTTGCACTATATTTTCCCTAGTATCGTTTTTATACTGAAAAATACCTTGGTGGTATCGTTCCCCTTGTTCATCACTAACGGCACCCAAGTTTGGGGAAAAAGCCTAAATGTGAATGCAAAAAATGTATTTTTAAAGACATATTGCAGCCTAATGCTTTAAAATTCTCTAAAAGTTCCTTGACAATAGTTTTATAGTCATTTCATCGGTGCTTTCCAGAAAATTTTCAGTGATTTATATTTCTAACTTTCTAAGCAGGTTTTTTCAGATCATTGAGTTGCTCTTGGAATATTATTATATTATCTTTTATGTCTAGCCTGATTTGAGGACCTTTAAAAACACCCTCTTTAATCTTGGCGTCACTGGTTTTAGGGATTTTTTCTATTAGGTATTGAAGTCCAGCGTTAGTTTCATCTATCGCTTTAACAAAGTTTTTCATCAGGCCAAGTTTTATATGGAGAGGTGGTAAAAATATGTTTGATATGAAACCCCTTCTCGGGTAAAGGCCTCCACCAGCTTTTTCCAGCACTCGCTATCCCTAGCTTTCCTTCTTCATTCACCTCCTGCTATTGCTTTTATATCATCTATCCACCTGTTTCTAGGGCACCCTCTTTTCCTTTTTTCCCTTGGTCTTTTCCATATAGTTGGCTCTATTGTCCATCTATTGTCTGTGTACCTCGCTATGTGTCTTACCCATTGCCATTTTTGTTTCAGTGCATGTTGTTAGCCATCTATAACTTTGGTTTTTCGTCTTATTTTTTCACTTCTTACTTTGTGTATTCTTCTTATTTTTAGTATACTTCTCTCCATTGCTTTCTGGCATGCTACTAGTTTGGTTTCTATTTTAGTGTTGTATGTCCATGTTTGGCATCCGTAAGTGAGAGTAGGTAAGACGCATGTGTCCACAATTTTCTTTAGATGAAGGGGAAATTCGCATTTTAATAATTCCTTCAGAGTCCAAAACTTTTTCCAGCTCATGTTGATACGCCGCTCGACTTCTAGTAAAGATAGAAGATATAAAAGATAACTGTTTTCCTAAGTAAATGTAATTGCTCACATATTCGAGCGGCTTCCCGTTTAGGAATATAGCAATTGTATGACTGTTTGTCAGTATTTTGGTTTTGTTCTCATTCATTTTGAGGTCTACTTTTTCGCTTTCTTCATTTAAAGTGTTAATATTTTTTTCTAATCTTTTGCTTGTTTCAGCGAATAAGACAATATCGTCCGCGAATCTGAGGTGTGTAAGTCGGTTTTGGTTTATCCAAATTGCTATAAATAATAAATGTCGACAAAAATGTCAAATACAGACTACTCTGACAGCACTAAAAACGTTTTGTCTCTTTCTTTTGCTTTCCTCTACCAAAACGTATTGAAAACCAATTTATTTTTTCGCGACTTTTTTAACTGTTGTAAAACAAAAGTTGTTGTTTTGATGTACTAAATCCTCCCTTGATAGGATATACGTTAGGTACCTGTAACCTTGTATATTAGATTATAATATTTAGTCTTATATGCCCGGTTCCTATATTAAAAAAACGAGTCGTTTTGATGACGGATGAATGTATTTTGTACGCTTACTAAGATTACTAACAACGGTTGCATTTTTTGAAAATATTGGTAACGCTGCGTTACTTTTGAGTAAACTACGAATGGTTTAGCTGACGGATTACGATTAGTTGATTATAGGAACCGGGCAATAGTAAAGTAACTGCTACCCGCGGCGTCACCCGCTTAGTTTAGTTATTTAATACGAGTATTTAGCACTCCAACGCTACCCGCTGCAATTTTGAGACAAAAAAATAGCTTAATTCCTACACCAAAGTTTAATATATTTTGTTTTAAATTTCAAAATTATTTAAGCAATTTGGTTGAAGTTTTTCATTTCATTACATAATATTTTCATAATTAAAGTTAAAGTTAAAAGTAAGTATTTTGTTGTTAAACGATTTAAAAAAATCAAATTCACCTGATATTTTAAGAGATACTAGAAACAAAAGTTTTAATTATTATAGTATTATATTATATCAGTTCGATAATCACTTTAAATTTAAATACGTATTAAAAACAAAGTTAAAACTTACAATCTATACATAAATGAAAATATATACATAAATAGAATATCTTCTTTAACTTGAATGGCTTCAAGAAGCAAAAAATAATGACTGCGATATGTTCTCAAAAGTTATCTAAACATTTAAGTTCATTGACATAACACAAAGCCAGTTAAAAAGTTATATCCATGTACGCTTTTCTCCATAGAGAATCTCATATTTTTCGCTTTGTTAAACACATGAAGGAACGTATGCGTAAGGGTAGTTCAGATTAAGGAAAGGCAAAAGACCTTGACAATAATTGCATTAAGAATCAGAACTAGAATCGGTAAATATATTTATCAACGTGGACCATACAAGTGGTATTTGTGCGCGTCGACATTTTTATAAACTACCACCGGATCGGAATCGCGGCCATACACTTTGAAGATACGGCGTCTCAAGAAAGAAAATAAGCAGTTCTGTCTTTTTTCAAAACTAGTTACATTCAAACTATTTTCTTATGATATTGGAAGACAAACAAGCAGACGGATTTCCTGATGCTAAGAAACTCACGTTACCTTTAGACACCAAAGGTGGCAATGGTGCGTTGCCAACCTGAAGCCGGGATGTTAGGCCTCGAGCAAAAGTGAGTTTACTGGCTAGCTTACCCTCCAAACCGGAACACGCCATGACGTTATGGCGGCAGGTATAGGTAAGGCGGTGTTGCCAATAAAAAACACAAATTTCAGTCTAATTTTAACTTAAATAAAAAAATAAAAAAGTACAATAAATAAGATTACAAATTGCAGTCGAATTATAAGACGAATAACTGATTTTTTGTATTTTACTTAATTTGATGGAATTCATATGATAAATAACCGATTGATAATGCCTATAGCTAACAACTACAGTTTTTATTTTAAACCAGTGCAAGTACAATGATTTTTAAAATTCGCTAAAATAATAAAGTCGATATCGCCTCTGTGGTCTAGCGGTTCTGTTGTTGGACTTGACTGTATGAGGTCCCGGGTTCGAATCCCGGGTCGGGCAACATAAAGAAAATTCCGTTTTTCCGATTTTATAATAAAAAAAATGTTGCTCGGGATAGGATAAGTGTCCGGTTGGCGAAAGGCTTGCCACCTATCACATTGTGGGACTTAGTATCTTCGGCTAGTCGTGGGTGCCCTGGTTGTGCCTCTGCCTACCCCTTCGGGGATTTTTGCGTGAATATACTTTTTTTTAATAAAGTCGAGCAAAAACGGAAGCGGAAAGTGCCCTCTTTATAATATGAAATGACTCTAGAATGGAAAAAAACGAAACTGCTAAAATTATATGTTACCACGTGGACAAATAACTATTAAGAACTATGTTGGATTTTTTTTTATGATATTGGAAGGCAAACAAGCAGACGGATTTCCTGATGGAAAGAAATTCACGCCGCCTAGGGACACCAAAGGTGGAAATGGTGCGTTGCTAACCTAAGGACGGGATGTTAGGCCTCGAGCAAAAGTAAGTTTACCGGCTACCTTACCCTCCAAACCGAAACACGTTATGACGCTATAGCGGCAGGAATAAGTAAGGCGGTGGTACCAATCCGGGTGAGTCGCTGCGAAACTCTACCACCTAGTCAGAAGTCACAGTGTTAGTGACGGTAAGCCTGTGCTCGCTTTTTACGAGCTGCCTGGCAGGAAGGCAGATGGTCTATTCTGCAAAGGAGCCCGGACCAACACGGGGAATTAATGAATAAGATTGTTTTTGGTGCTGTTATTGTTATAGAGTTGACCACAAGCTATCCTATCGCTATCCTGCTATACTTGGTTTCACTGAAACTGGCTGTTCTTATGTTGACGTCATCATGACGTGTTAACGGTTTCAATTTGTACCTTTTACATAGTGGATCACTCTACTAAACCCGTTTTAAGTCGATCTTTGATCTGCAAGTCTCGCGACATTGCCTGCTTGCTTATACTTAAGTTTCTGTGCCTTTTATGTGTAACTAAAAGCATTGGTTGCTTTGATTATCGCACTAATTTATGCATGACTATTTTTTCTGTTTTCTTTAGCTTTCTATATGAAACTATATTACGACTGGAGGTTACAGTTCTAATAAAAACTGTCATGTCATTTCCAAATAGTGTTTTCTCACTTAAATGTGAGACTCTTTGTGAGAGTCTTGTGATGTCCAATTACAAAGTCAAAACGAAAGAGAGGTTAGTACTTACATAAGAGTGAATCACTAGTATTTGGAAATGTACTAGGTGTTACTATGTGGTAGGGTTTCCCAGCGTCTCACCCGGATTGGTACCACCGCCTTAACTATTCCTGCCGCCATAACGTCATGACGTGTTCCGGTTCGGAGGGTAAGGTAGCCGGTAAACTTACTTTTGCTCAAGATCAACATCCCGGCCTCAGGTTTGCAACGCACCATTACCACCTTTGGTGTCTCTAGGCGGCGGGAATTTCTTACCATCAGAAAATCCGTCTGCTTGTTTGCCTTCCAATATCATAAAAAAAATGTCATCAGCATTGAATACTTCCTGCTCTAGTAACTATTCCAAGTGTGCTTTTCTCTTGTGGAAATTTTTAATTCATTATTTTTTCTTTTGAATTGACACACTATATATAGTTAAACTATTATTTGTCTTTTTCAGCATCTGTCCTTTGCAAAATTTAGATGATCTTCACATCTTTTTACATTCTAGGTGTTTACATTTAAATCCAATGTTTATAATTAGAATGAAACTGTAGAAAACTCAATTCTGTTAAAGATATTTAAAAAAAGTAGGTGTGTATTACTAAAAAAATAAATTAAAAGTTTTCGCAAGGCACAAAGTTACAAATTTGTGTAGATTGCCTCGAGGCCTTTAGTAAATGAATATGCCTTTACATTTCGTGGAAGACAATATTAGTATATCAAATGATTTATGACAATAATATTTTATTGAATCTTATGTTTATTGTAGTGAGTTATCAAAGCGGATCGAGTCCAGATATTTGTTAGATATGTATGTAGAGAAAAAGCGACAGTCATCCAGAGCAGGGGACATGAATTATGGCTCGTTTAGAGGATGACACGTTCAATGGTGCAGAACGTTGAAGCTGAATAAATCAAAACCGACCTGATTTTGATACTTTGTCACGCATTTTTGTGAATATCAAAATAATACAAATATGTGGGCGTGAAAGGGTCCAGTAAACTACTATCAGGTCAATATACTGTGAATGTTTTTATAACTTTGGTTTTATAATAATTGTTTTCAAGTTTTATTTGCTTTTGCCATGTCGATCTTTTTTTTTTTAAATCATCTTTATTTCACATAAACTTACAAGAGGCACTTGTGACGGGTCTATATAATAATAAATCTACCACCGGATCGGAACGCGGCCGCACCGCCGCTTTGTTTAGAGAAACTCGTTTTTAGCAAAACCAAACCTACATTCGAATTAAAAATCTGCTTTCAGAAACATACTACGACTAATAATTTTAAAGATTTATAGAGTTCAAGCCATGTTGCTATAATACTACTGGCGTTGCACTCATACAAAGACGTGATGTCATTTCCAAATATTAATGACTCACTCTAATGTACTGACGTCTCTTTCTGAGAGTCTTGTGATGTCAATTAACAAAGTCGAAACGAAAGAGAGGTCAGTACATTAGAATGAGTCAGCAATATTTGAAAATGACATGAGGTGTTTGTTGAGAGTGAAACCTACGGTAGTACCTCACATAGCTTCATGATGTCGGCCCTATTTCGTATCGTCATTGCTTTCAAATCTGCTAACTTATCATAATATATTCTCAGAACTCTTATTACCAGGAATCGTTTTGTGAAAAGTTTAATGAATTACTTTTTCATGATATTAATAAGATAGTACAGCGCGCATATAAAATTATACAATATTCATGTTTTTTTTATTGCAAGATTGGCAAAAGAAAGTGAAGGTAAGCGGTATAGACATAATATAAATTCCACATACACGCTGTGTGGGTGAGCTGGGTAACGTCTTTTAGATGGATAAAAAAATATTACACATCGACATCAAAGTGTTGTATTCATTGTTCAAATAATTGTATGGTTAACATTTCCTTTTCAAATAATTGTCACTAACTCGCACATCAAATATTTAGAAATTGGATCCTAAAGGTGGACAAGTTGTTGATGGTTTCACTCTTTCCCAGATACATTTGTTACTTTGCTACTTTCATGATGAATGTAGGTATGTTTTAATGTTCGTATGTATGATATAGTAATATGTCGCAATAATGTTCATATTAGTTGTTAAATTGGTACTGAAAATATGTATTATCTCTTTTATGATAAAAATAGACTTAAAAGTCTAGTCTTTTTAACCGGTTCCTAAAAGAAGAAGGGATGCTTTTATTTTGTAGGTTTGTTAGGCAATTACTCGGTCAATAATGAATGTATTTTAATGGTCAGTTTTTAAAGGTGGTTCTATATAAAGGTGAGGCATGAACAAGGCTAGTTGTTTTTATGTTACATTTATTAATGCAGCTTTTTTGTGAACCTACTAGACGAAATGTTGATGAAATTGCCTTTGTTTCATCTATGTCTTTTCTGCAATGTTACTGTGCTTCAGTTAATTATAACTTATCCTCCAAAATCATTTATTTAAGTAGGCGACTCTATGTGATTCAGGAAGGGTGAGTGTAAGTAGAAATATGTTAACCTAAAAACAAAAGCCACTAACAGAACGCTTCTATAAAAGTTTGAGAGCGTAACGATTCGTACTTGTACATTTAATTTAACTTCTTCAGGTCGTTGACGGGAAAGTACTCCTTACCTCTTAGAATGTCTAATCTGAGAATTACGAATAAGCGATATGTTTTGTATATTAAAGTCGCGGAAATTGAATATTCATTTGAATATTCATTCCTTTGTCAATTTTAATCTCGTGTTATTATCGGATTCTGCGATCATTGACCGAGCTTAATATTTGTTTTCGATAAACCGCAAATGAAGCGTTCTGTGTTTTGTTTAAGAACTTAAATGTCAATAAATAAAAAATATTCATTTGTTCTTAAAGGGTAAACTGGGTAAGGTAGACGATTTTAAAAGTTCTAAAACTGGAAACATACTGTCGGTTGCGACTTGCAGGGTATTTAGATAACGACAGTACACTGAGCTGTGCAAACGGACGTATGTCGCGGATGTGACCTTGAGCGTTCGGACGTCCGGAGGATATCTGGCGTGCTGTATGTTTATGTAAGCCGTCAGTGTTGCCAGATGGGGCTATTTAGCGCTAATAGGGCTATCTCCCTTACCGAGCGGCGATATTATTTTATTCGCAGGCTACAGGTAGCCGATTTGGCTATATTTTTTTTTAGAAATATTTTATTTTATTTAAACTTTCCCGCCTTAACTACCTGCGCGCCATGATGGGGCTATCTCGGGGCTACACGAGCGCTCTGGCGAGGCGATTCGAGAAAAAAATATTCTGGTAACACTGTAAGCCGTAAGAGTCCGAGGTCGGTAAGTGCATAGTGCACACTTATCAGTAGCGGCTGTATGTGCACACTTATACTAATAAGTAAGCGCCTGTACGCCGTGTCCGTAAGGCGCGGCTGGTAATATGTTTCCAGCTTAATTCTTCAGAACTTAATCCCATTTACCTTCCTGTTTGGCAGCTCTTAAGAGGCAAGCATAGGTTAAAGGTGGTAGAGTGCTGTGCATAACTATTCTTGCCGTCATAATGAGCGTGTTATGTTTTGTACTGGAGGGTAGGATATAAACCTATCTACCTTGAGTTACACCGTCTACTATATATTATATGCCTGAATATACTATACTTGCTACTTTATTATAAATTTCAATTTAAATACTAATATAATGTAAAAGTTTGTCATGTGGATGCGATGTCTGGAAATTTGGCTAAAATATGCTTGAAAATGCAAAATTAATTATAAGTTACTTAAAAAAAAAACGTAGTTTTGAAAAGGAGATAAGGGTGGCTATATGTAAGGGGAGTCAATTATTTGTTCATCTTTTTAATTACTTTAATTTTTTTTTAAATGTCAATCGAAACGAAGTTCACCGGGTCGGTTAGTCATAAAAAATAATTCATAAGCACTTAAGGAAACAGCCTTAACATACAAAAAAGTATCTTCACGCCGTACTCCATCCTCGAAATGGTAGGTAGAAGCACAACCAGAGAACCCACGACTTGTCGGACTAGTGATCTATGATCAGTCTTTAGCTAGTGAATGTGATGATCAATGGCAAGCATATCGCCAACATATGTTTTCAATCCCGGGCAACGTTATTTTTATTACAAAATTGAAAATACACATTTTCTATTTTTGTTGCCCGACCCGGGAATCGGGATCGAACCTTGGATCTCTAGAAGACAAATGCGACAACAGACATTATGACCGCAGATACGATATATTCCTTAATGTTTTTTTTAAATTTCTTTGTAATTTTCCAAATTTTGTTAATATATGTACAAAATCAAAATATCTTGAGTGAAACAGTGCAAGTGTATACTTACATTAATTACTAGCCGACCCGGCGAGTTTCGTATCGCTTGACATTAACGGTTTGTAGGGATTAAGAGCCAGGGATGTAGCGGCGCTTCACACGTCTATGACGCCGCAACGCTGAAACGCAAACTAGCGATTTTTTAGGCCCTAAAGCATTAAAAATATTTTTTTATTATTATTAAAACCAACAGCGTTTACAAACAGTAATTACCAATTCGATAACAGATATTAAGGCAAATTACAGGTTTTATAAAATTAATAATATGAGTGGAAGTGTTAAGGTATGAAGTTCCTAAAATTATATTTTTAATGAAATTGCTGATTTTTGAATACAATATTTAATAATTCAACATTGATATTCGATAACAATATTTATACAACATTTTGTTTCCAGACTGTACTAAAATAGCGAAACAGAAATTAAGATAGATTAGGTAATAATACAAACAAAAAAAAACTTTGAACAATAAAAGGAATCAGATAGTTTTGTATCTAAAAATCTTGAACATAGGTGGATCAATTTCGACAAAATTTAAGAAAAAAATCTTGTGTTGCAATAAATATATTTATTTTTCTTTTGTACCTAAATGCTAAACTTCGTTAAAATTGATGTAATAATTTCCCTTCCAAACAAAAACTACATGCAAAAATATGTAATTAGAATTATCAAGTAAATTTTTAATTGACTATATCTTCTTTTTCACTCAACCGATTTTGACGAAACAAAATTTTGTTTATTTTTTTTGTTATTGCTGTTTATAGTTTAGTTTTTTTTAAATTGCTGTTACTCTTCTTTGATAGCTCCCTATCAGTTTTTTGAAAAAATATGTAACGTATAGACAATTTTTTTATTATATGAATTGATTACAAAATGTAGTATCACCAAAATTTGGAGTGCCAAGGATGGAAACAGTTCCGATATAATATATATGTATAATATGAATATACTGTATTCAATGTATTATACCGCCAAGATCGTGAGATTTGGCACTTGACACTCTCTGCCTACACTGTAAGGACTTGGAGTGAAGATTTTTTTTTTATGTTATAGGAAGGCAAACAAGCAGGCGGATTTCCTGATGGTAAGAAATTCACGCTGCCTAGAGACACCAAAGATGTTAATGATGGGTTGCCAACCTGAGGTCAGGATGTTAGGCCTCGAGCAAAAATAAGTTAACCGGCTACCTTACCCTCCGGACCGGAACACGTCATGACGTTATAGCGGCAGGAATAGGTAAGGCGGTGGTACCAATCCCAGCGAGTCGCTGCGAAACTCTACCACCTAGTCAGATGTCTCGGTGTTAGCGACGACAAGCATATGCTCGCCTTTTACGAGCTGCCTGGCAATAGAGGCAGATGGTCTATTCTGCAAAGGAGTAATGTATGTATGTATGTATGTACATATTAAATCTATCTTACCAACCAACCAACCAACCCGGGTCTGGACCAACACGGGGAAAATGTATGTATGTATGTATGTACATTTTAAATCTATCTTCTGTATGTATTCGCATCTATGGTTTAGCGGTCATGCGTCGGACTTGACTTCTTGAGGTCCCTAGTTCGATAACCGGGTCGGGAAAAAAACAGAAAAATGTATATTTTCAATGTATATATATAAAAGAAAGTGGTGTTAATTACACTATTTATAACTCAAGAACGGCTGAACCGATTAGGCTGCAAATTGGTGGGGAGGTAGCTTAGAACCGGGAGAAGGACATAGGATACTTTTTGTTCTGTTCAATTGTGAGGAAACTGGGAAAAACAACATTTTAATTTTTCCCATATATACTGAATGGGCGGAACGAAGTTCGCGGGAACAGCTAGTTTTGTATTATAAGTACTGCTGCCCGAGATTAGATATTGCCCGCTTGGCGATAGGCGTGCCACCTATCACATTATGGGACAATAGTGTCTTCCACTAATCGCGGGTGCCCTGGGCGTGAAGATAATTTTTATTTTCTGTGTAAAAGAATATCTACATCGCGTGATGCTGCATCATGATCATCACGATGCAGCATCACGCAACAATTTTGCTAATTATATTTTTTAATGTGTTGGTTAATGTCAAGAGATGGTTCTTATGAAAAAAATCGGCAAAATTACAGGAAAAATGGGAGAAAAGAATACCCTTTTTTCATAATCACCGTATCTTATAATAAGATAAAAACGCTAGCGGAGTTGCTAAGATATTATTCTAGTTTTCTAAAGCAATGACAAGGAGCTGGTATTGACAGGAAAGCTTCAAGTGATTGGTTTATTTGTGTATTGTTTGGAAACGGGTAAACAGTTTTGTGATAATGTCACTGAAGGCACCTTGCTTGCCTTCAATAATTAACTTAATTAATTTGAGCACAGTGAATTTGAAAAAAAAAAACCATTTTTTCATTAGCATATTGAGGTGCACAAACCTTTACTTTTAATTTTATGATATTGGAAGGCAAACAAGCCTAATGATATAAAATTCACGCCGCCTAGAGACACTAAAGGTGGAAATAGCGTAACCCGAGCCTCGAGCAAAAGTAAGTTTACCGGCTACCTTATATTCCGAAAGGAAACACGTCAACGGCAAGCACTGACGTTATGACGCCAGGATCCAGAATTAGGGGGAGGCGGTGGCTGCGAAATTTTACTGCCTAGTCAGATGTCACGGTGTTAGTGACGGTGAGCCTATGCTTGCCTTTTACGAGCTACATTGCAGGAAGGCAAATGGTCTATTCTACGAAGGAGCTCGGGTCAACAAGGGGAATTACACTCTATAATAATTAATAATTATAAATAAATATCCCTGGACAAGTTACACAAATTGAATCTAGCCCCAAAGTAGACAAATAGAATGAGTTTTGGTTGTTAGTTGACCATCCTAATACATAGATACTTAAATAGATACCTTAATAAATTTAA
Organism: Calephelis nemesis; assembly: GCA_002245505.1. Taxonomy (NCBI): domain Eukaryota; kingdom Metazoa; phylum Arthropoda; class Insecta; order Lepidoptera; family Riodinidae; genus Calephelis; species Calephelis nemesis. The sequence continues at coordinate 97,824 of NJDD01000238.1, forward strand.
CACGTAAAGCCGGAAACACAGACATCTAAAAGTTCATTTTGCAAATGCATGCTCCCGTCGGAAATCGAACACAAATTTAGCGGTTGGTTGATAGAGTTTGGCGTGTACGTTAGCCTCTTGACCAACAAGGCGGGAAAATTATTAAAGGTAAGTTAAAAATCATTTCTCTTATCTTAATTAAATTGATATGGGACAATTTCTGAATCATCAACACTGACAATCCGACAGAAAGAAGTTTTTGGGCGGGCGATTTCTAAATATGTTTTTTTAATTTTCCAATAAAAATCGTAGTTCTGGATTAGATAAGTGCGGGCACTTATCTGCAACCGGGGAAACCAGGGTTGATGATAGGCAAACTTATCATCAACCCTCAAAAACCACCATCCACCACCTCATCAACCATAATTGTGGGATTAAGTGTCTTTGGCTCATCGTGGGTGACCTGGTTGTACCGACTCCTACCTCTTCAGGAATATGGGCGTGTGGAATGTGGATGTAATTTTATACAATTGTGTATAATATTTTAATATCATATAAGAAATCCTTTATAAAGGCGCCAATTTTGTTGCGCACTTACTGTACTACTTATAAATTATCGCTATCTTCTTTTAACTTAAATTATAGAAAAAGACAAAAAACTTTCAGTACTGTCAGTTTGGTCTGTATACCAACATTTCTACAGAGGTTTAATCTATCACTCGGAAAACGTTGTTTAAAACATTACAATTTAACATGTCCAAACTAATCTGACATGTCTAAAATGTTCCATCTCTTTTGTTTTTGTTTCATTTGAAAAAGATAGCATGCGATTTGTATTGTGAATAACAATTGCCTAAAATCCTTTCAGCCAATTCTGGTAGGGCGGAGCTAGTTGAGTCTTTTACTTGATCGGTCATAGCTCATCAATAATGATTCCAAATTGCTTATTATGTACACTGATTGCTAGATAATTTATTCCTGTCGAATATTAATCTAAGTTTTGTTCTAACAATTCAACTTTAAGAGCTACGGACATTAAAGTGTAAGTTCAATGTACCCCATAGGTGAGATAAGTTGAGCGCTGGTTTGGGGGCAAACTAAGCAGATAAATAAATAGTCTATCCAAATCAGGGATTATTGTATCCGAGTCACTTTTTAAACTCTATACTTGTTATCGTCGGCATTTAATAATAATAAATAATAAATAAATATCCCAGGACAACTCACACAAATTGAATCTGACCCCAAAGTAAGCAAATTATATTATGCTTGTGTTATGGGTGTCAGTCAACGATACTAATACATAGAAATACTTAAATAGATACCAGAATAAATTTAATAAACACCCAGACCCGGAAATGCAGACATCTAAATGTTCATCACACAAATGCCTGCCCCCGTCGGGAATCGAACCCGAGCCTCGCGGTTGTTCGATGTAGTTAGGCGAGTACGCTAGCCACTCGACCAACGAGGCGGTCATTTGGTAGAATTCCATTGTATAAACACTAGCCAAGCCATTAGCTAAGCCAATGTATAAAGCTCTGATGATGCTGTGAAAAGTGAAACCGTTTGGCTGTAGCATAACATAAAGTGAAAGTGGAAAAGTACAAGCGTTTACTTTAAAAAAGTGTGTATAAATTTTAACAATTATTCTAAAACCAGCGCTTAATTATTAAACTTTTAATGTCTATTCTAACAAAAATAACTCTCTCTTTGTTATCAAACTCAACAAAGTATTAATATGTTACCATTTCTTGTAATTAATTTTTGTAATGTACTTAATTCTACTTATTTTTTACGCGAAAAGATAGCCAACATGCACACGGCTTTTCAGTTAGTAACAGATAACCTAGCCTAAAGACACCACGCATGTTGTAGGTGCATTCCTATCTTGTAGCCGAGGTATTAGGCCAATGTGAAAGTCTACTGGCTCCCCTATCATCTAGACCGAAACATGTCATAGTCACCGTGGCGGCAGGAATAGATAAGGCGGTGGATCCCTAGTCGGTCGAGTTACAGAGCGGCACTACCACCAGTGATCTTGTTGGTAAAGACCTTATAAGCTTTCTTGTAGGAAGGCAGATGGTCTATTCTACATAGGAGACTTAGACCAACATTTTTTAAACAAACAAACCTATAAAAAAACTTAGCCATTTTTAACATTTAAGATATCATTAAGTCACAATCTTCTATCGAAAATGTCTCTGGCATACGCCCGGTTCCTATATTCAAGAAATGAGTCGTTTTGCTAGCAACGGTTGCTCGTTTTCGACAGTTGACTCTGAACATATTTTTAAAAATATGAGAAACGTTACTTTACTTTTGAGTAAATTACGAATGGTTACATTAACGGATTACGTTTTGTTGATTATAGGAACCGAGAATAAATGACATAATTTACGTCTCAGTGAGGTCGTAAGTCTCACAATGTGACAAGTGACAAACCTATCACGGCCGCATATCACTTCTACTTTTTTTACAAAATAAAAAATGGGAGCGTGTTTGATGTTGTGCGGCCCGTCCCGGTCCCAGAATTTCATCTGCCCGAATTTTTATTTGCCCGAATGTTTTTTGACCATAATATACTTGTAAAATACTCTTCTTAGTCCTAAAATTAGTTTCATTAATGATACAAGTGCCAAATGTATTGTTATCCATTTTATTAATTGCAATAATATTATTCAACAGAATATTTAAATGCCTTCCAAAATTTTGTATTTGCACTAAGTAAAATGTAAATTGTAATATATATGTTATAGCAAAGTACGATTACGTATTTCTAATAAATATATGATATTATAATTGTTACAGTTGTTTTAATTTCTAATACCTATTTATCTAGTACCTCTTTATACGATCAAAGTCGCTTCCGTTCAAATTTAACCTAACGTCAATGTTGTAAAAAGCTTAATAGCTAACGCTTTCTGGCACTTCGCCGGCCGCTACCGCGGCACGCTTGCTTCGCTCGCTCGGCTTATGCGTTGTCTTACATGTTCTAACCTTTTTTTTTAGTGGGGAAATCCATCATGGATACCCGCCACTTTCGGGAGAAGTGGCGAGTTATGTGAGTCTCCTTCTCACTAAAACCCCACGGCGTCCACCCCTGCGCAAGGTACCGGGGCTGCGCGAATGCTTTCGCACATATTCACAACCCCAGCGGTGCTAGATCTCACGATCTCCGTCAGGCGGCCTCACTTAACAGGGGGCCGCATACCATCAGAAGTGGTGCACAGAGACACAGCATGCACCACTTCGGGGTTCCAGTGGCGACAGATACCCCCATACCTGCCGCAACCCCATCTTGACCCCTCCTCCGAAAGCCTGCAAGCCGCCAACCCATGAGGGCCAAATGGCCCACCAGCCTGTGTGTGCTCCTCCTGTCCCCTCTCGCACAGAGAGGGGTACTGAGGAGCGCCCTCCCTAGTCCGAATTGGTTTCACTGAGGTCCCGGCTACTCAGCCCCCCCGCCACGACAAGGCTCGGAC